>WNYG01000034.1:81870-370894 GCA_021396235.1 Sporothrix pallida
ATTTTTGTTTTTCCTGTGCCCCCCATCTCGCTCGCCTATGGCCCCCTCCAAAAACAAAAAAAATTTTTTATTTAATTTATAAATTATTGCCCAAAAAAAAAAAAAAAAAAAAAAAAAAAAAAAAAAAAAGAGTAATACAGCGGAAGCTTGTCACTACTGCCCACGCGCACCTGTTGTTTGTTACCTATAGCCTATCTCCCTCGGCGAAAACTAATCCTCTCATCAAAACCCCAACGTTCTCAGGCATACAAAGCACTTGAGTTATCGCATATTGCTTCTTTGTTTACTTACTCAAGCCTCGAACCTTTGCTTTCAAGTCCCAGCGAATAATTCTGAGCACAATATACTTTTCTACAACACAACCGGCGCTTCAAATCCCAATTGGCTTCTGGCACTGTTGCCATAAATGGCTGGATTACAAGAAGATGGACAGCACAACATCGATAGAAATGATTTATTTTTATTTTGGGAAAGATAGGAGACAAAAAATAATAATTTGATGCTAAGAATTGACAGCGTTGATATGAAAGTAAACAATGGGTCTTTTAGTGTAGCCTCTCCTAGCGATTTTCTGAGGAAAGGAGGCTACTTGTACGACATATTTCTAGCCGTTTTTTAGCCAGCCGTTGACTTTGCTTGCTGGCCATTTCTTAGAGCTGAAGTGTGGCGTCTAGCGTAGCATCGTCAACAGCCAGTCATATGAGAGCTTTCCAGTTAATTCTCCTTGCTCAGCCTGCACATACCTTTTCTGGAATACGTCCCGCACGTAGCACTTGTCTTTTTGTAAGTCGTTTTCTTAAAAGTTACGACATTTAATACGCCGAAAAGTATTCAAAACTACAGGAGGCTGTCTCACATAAAAGCATGCACTTTTTATCTGCCAAACTTCCTTATTCTATTTCCAAGGGTATTTGCGATTACAAAACGAAAGCACACACAGGAGTTGTTTTATTTTCAGCCATATTTCGAGTGTTCACTACATACACCGCCATCCAAATCACAGCCAGTGAACTCGATCCTTGTGATACTGCTCAGTGAGAGCCACCATCTTGTTTGCTTCAGCAGCAATTTCCTCCGGTGTTCTGGCCACTATTCCGTCTACATTCGGTCCCTTTAAGAAAACAAATGTGAAATTTAGCATGATATCTGATGGGGAGTTTGACCTTGCTGTAATTGTGCTTGTAGGCGAAGGAAGTGGCAAGAAATAAATAATAACTCACAGGCGGTGCCTCCGTGCGTGGGCCCAACTGTTCGTCGGGCCATGAGCCGACTCCAAGCAGCAGTGTTTCCATGCTCTCAGAAGTTTCGGCCATTGTTGGTAACCAGCCTTGAGTTGGCTTGAGATTCTGTTCTGAGCTCAAGGCAGTATTTGCTTCTTAAAAAACATAGGTAAATTCAGAGTGGTAAAGAGGCCGTCAGTATTGCGAGGAAAATTTTAGAAAAACGTAAAGGTGAAGGTGAAGTGCAGGGGATAACGAAAGAAGTAGGTAAGGGGTTATGGAAACAGAAATAAAAATTTTACAAGTATTTCGAAGAGAGGTTTATTCAGGAAGAAGGTTTAAAGAGAAAAGAAAGGATACTCAAGAGACACGACTTAAACCAAAGACAGCTACTGCTTTTATATCGAAAATGGTCATGATCAGAACAGTATGTTTGGTTTCTTGTATTCTACTACAAAACCGTCCGGTGCATATTTTAGATATCTATTTGCATTTTGGTCCCACAATCTACACATTCTCATTCCGCTAAGATGCACTTTGTGCTTTGTGCTGTTGTACTTGGTGTGCCGCTGCGTCTGACAAATGTTACAGGGCCAGCTTCTCCATTTTAAAATTGTTAGCTGGAACCAATCAAAGCATTTTCGCCCATCCACATTCACAGCTGATGTCACATCAGGCCCAGGCGGCAGGTTGGTCCGGTGGTGGAAAAGAGTGAAAATGGATGGAAATGGATGGAAATGGATGAAAATGGATGAAAATGGATGGAAATGGATGAAAATGGAGATGAAAATGGATGAAAATGGATAAAAGGATTAAAAAGAAAGAAAAAGGATAAAAAAGGAAGAAATAAGAAAAAAAAAATATTTCAAAGACCAGGTTTAGTCCGCCCCAGGCGCTCCCTATGCAGTTCCTATGCACCGCCCACCGCACTAGCACCAGGAGTTGCTTGCCCGTATGTCCCAGGCTGGTGAAGCTTTTCCATAATTATGCCATCTACGCGATTGCCACACCTAGAAGATGTGATAATGTCAATGATCTTGAAAACGAATCTGCCCAATTAAATAAATTCAAAATGGGAGGCTACGTGTGTTACGAATAACAATTTTTTGTAATTAAGCCGCCGCATTTATTTTGGAGGAAGAAAAATGGAGAGGGGAAAATAGAAACAATTAGAGAGTGAGTGGTTTTCATTTTTGGTTTCTTTCACCTTTTCACCTTTGTATTTCCTCCCACTTGACAATGGCTTTGCGGGACGATTGATCAACAGAAATTCTGTGTAAGTAGACATGTCGTAGACACAGACGGGAACTAAAATTTTAAGTTGCGGGTACGGTAAGATTAGTGGAACACGCTAATCCTGTCTCGCCTGTAATTCAACAACATACCACAAGGAACAAGAGGAGCATGATTTCGTGTATCAATATTACTGTACAAAACGGACACTGCTTTCGCTTTCGATAATTTTCTTTATATAAAGAATAGTTTAACTTATGGGAAACACGCTTTTTTTTTTTTTTTTTAAAACTTAAGACTGTACTTTTCTTCTCCTTGTGTGGGAGTCGGCATCCTTGCAATTCGGCGTCCAATAACAGCCTTCTCTTCTTGCACTTTCGGATAAGCGATGCCACTGTGCGAGGGTTTGGCTGCTCAAGCAATGGAAGGAAGGCGGGAGCAAGCACCTTTTCTTATCGATAAGAAGGCACCGGACGGTGAGGGGGGACATTGCATCTTCGACATGTATTTGTAAATTTATTTGTTTTTCCCCGATTCCCGAATGGCCTCCTTCACAATTTAATATTGCCGACTCAACTACTTGGTCCTACCACACATAGTAACTACTACCTACTGCTGATCAATCATCTGCTCATTATGTTGCTCAATACGGGCAATCATTTCAAGAGCATCGGCGGCAATCTCCTCCGGCGACCTAGCTGAAGTGTTGTCAAGGTTTGGCACCTCACTAAAGTTAGAACTAATAAATGCTGTACAATTTGAGAATTTCTCAAAATCTCCATGAAAATATCAATCCGAATCAATGAAGGATGGTATGACATACAGGTGGTGTCTGGGCTTGTGGGCCCAACTGCTCGTGCGTCCATGAGCCGACCCCCGCCAACATGGCATCGGTATTTTGAGGAGAGTTAGGCATTATCGAATGTTAAAAAATTGGACCGAATGAACAACGAAGAGTAAGTAGAGCAGATTTTGCAAAGTTTTGGCGGAGAAGAAAATCTTCAACAGCTAAACAAGCGGGAACTTTAAAGGCTGTAATTTTCACACACAAAAGTCGATGGTTAACAGGAAGCAGTACTGTGACAATTCAGATACGAGGGAGTAGAAATGGCAGAGGAACGAGGAACTTCAAAGAAGGGGGCTCTTGTGGCTTTTATGTCGAGGAACGGTGAGCAGAGAAAGCTCAAACGACAGCCTGTTTATCATTTACTTCATCTCAGTAATAAAGATACCATCCAATTGCGGTCCTTTTTCCTATTTCGATACGGTGAAGATGTTGACATGGACCCAATCAGAATATGGTTGCCTTTTACGAAATGGCGTATGTGCACTTATTTGGACAACAACGACTCCCCCCGCGGGGAAGTTCGGGTATTCGAAATTTTACTACGCTGCCTTTCACTTCCCGTCTCGACTGTCTCTTAAAATAAAATGCTGAAAACCTACGTGCAAGAATATGTTCCAATGAGCTTACAAAGTACCGTTCGAATCATTCCTGAGAGGTCGGTATCAGTCGGGCACCGTCTCTACTTTCCCACACAATTCCATCCGCCTTGAAATCTCTTGAATGGAACGCTACTTCTAATCGGGACACTTCACGGGATGCTACTTCTCATCGAGACAGTTTACGGGACGCTAAACCTACTTTGGACACTCAATCACACTTCAACCAGACACATCAAACATCCTTTTCTGCAAAAAAAACGACAGGAACCAGGTCACTGTGCATCAAGTGGTGACTTTTTTATGTTTGTGGATACCCACCTCGCTGCATTGTAACACTACACATTGCATGCGAGTGTTACTCCGCATACATTTTTGCATCTCGACTACACCGGAATATTACTTGAAGAAGACCAGAGCATTGCGAGAAAATAAAAACGAAAACATGACAGGAGGCAGCACAGCAGGTCGAGGGATGATGGATTACCTCCCCTGTCAGGACTGTAGGATGGCCTTCCCTTCTTTTTGACATGTCCAAATAGAAGGACTCTCGGTCTTCATAAATTCTGGGTCTCCCACATACTTTTGACACAACCGAGCCTTTACAACTCTTCATTCTCTCACCCTGTCTTTCACCTCTTCATTCTCTCACCCTGTCTCTCACCTTTACAGACATTTTACTTCAATCATGCAGAACTCAGAGCAGCACCCCCAAGACCGGTCCCCCGCCATGACAGTCGAGCTCGAAAACACTTTCGTACTTGTCCTGGGTACTGGCACATGGGCCAGCAAGAAGGGCCCCAAGAAGTCGGTACGTACATCTTTCCTGTCCATTC
This sequence comes from Sporothrix pallida, assembly GCA_021396235.1. Lineage (NCBI taxonomy): Eukaryota > Fungi > Ascomycota > Sordariomycetes > Ophiostomatales > Ophiostomataceae > Sporothrix > Sporothrix pallida. The sequence continues at coordinate 86,603 of WNYG01000034.1, forward strand.
CAGCCTATTACATTGCATTCGCAATTTGCCCTTTAGTTTTGTTGCGTTGATATTTATTTACTCACATGGATTTTTCATTTTCAGCAACCTCAACCATCGTGTATCAGAGAATCACCTCGAACGTTAGAAGAAATTGCAGCAGACGCCCGAGCCATGACGGAGCTTCTCGAAAAGATGCAAAAGAGGAGGAGGGAGAAGGCGGCCACTTGGTGAAGATGGAAGGATAAAGAGGAAGAAGGAAAAGAAGAGGGGGAAAAGCGGCAGACCCGACAGACCCGACACTGCGGTTCAACTGAAATCCTTCGACAAGTCCTCCCGTCATCCAGAGTCGCGTTGCACTGCCCGTCACGTATTTTTGCTTTCTTTTTCTCTTCATTTTCTTTAGTTTCCCCCTTTCCATCCATATTCCCAGACGACTGGGTCGATGCTACACCGTTGGAACCAGATTATCACAATACTTTCATCTCAATGTGGCCACTTTAATCAAATTTATGTTTTGACAGCTTGTTTCAATTCACGGTTCTTCGAATAAAAGTCCATCTTCATTTCTCTCCACAGTTTTCTTTGCATGCATCTTGAATGACCGAGAGTTGTCTCAGTTACTCGGGGACTCGCTTTCTTTCCGTCTCGAGGCAATGCGGGCGCCTTGTCCTGCTTGTCTTGACAGGAACTGTTGGCCCAGCCCCCCTCTCTCACCTCGATCCCCCTCCTCTTTGGGACTTGGCGCGACCCAACTGCGCGGCACCCCCTGTCAATTCCCTCGAAAACGGGGCCAGTGGAGACTCCAAACGAGGTGTTTTCCCGGAATCAAAACATCCAACAAGGAAGGATGGAGGGGTCTTCCTTCCAGGCTTTCCGCGCGTTCACCCTGCCTCTCACCATCCTGCAGACTTCAGGAGAGACTTTTGTTTCTTTTTTCTTTTCATTTTGTTTCTTTTTTCGACCTAACTTTACATGTCTCCGTGACAGCGCGCGGAAGGTTACCGCAAAAGGAAGGTCGTACGTCTGCCGTGCATTGCCGATGTTTGATGTTTTTCTTCTTTGCTTCCTTTTTGTGTTTTCGAAATTTGACGGTCCAACGGGATTGCACAACATACAGCCGTTGAACGACGCACGAACCAGACCCTCGGGACCCGTTTGTGTTCCCTTGTTCGCTGTTTGTGGCTCAAGCATACGGAATACTACGGGGTACTACATACTGTTTTCTACACTGTACAGTAGGCGGGGGTCAAAAGTCGTGGCCACAGCAGGACGAAAGTGATAGCTCGAGAAACCTGGGACGGGGAACACATTCGGCAGTAGTGACTCGAAATGTAAGACAGGAAACCTGGATACTGAAGAAAATTTATGTACGGCTATTGGCGTCACATAAAGCACATGCGCATCCCGCAAACATTAAATTGTCTATGTCGAATACATCAGTTGTAGCACTGACGTAAATCAGATGTTGTTTATTGATGGCGATTTTTGTGTGGCTTTTGCATTTCGTGAATTGGCAAAGTAAAAACATAGATGTGAAAAGAGGCCTTTTCAAGATATACAATGAGTCGAACTCCTGCTTTTGTATGTTTTTTCTTATTTTTATTGCGCAGCAAAGCAGACTTTTCGTGCCAGGAATGCTAGGGAAAGAAGTCAGGCGATGAGGTGAATATTTGTGGAGAAGACGGGAGCTTGGGAGCCACAGCGGGCGCTAGCGGGCACTAACAGCTGGCACTTACACACAACGACAAGTCTTCGAAAATCAACAATTGGGCAAGAAGACAATCACCCTGTGTGGTTGAGTACAATAAAGATCCATTATGGAACAAGTTATCTTACACTTACAGGGTGTATATATTGGATTTTTTTCTTCTTCTCCTGGTGGGTTATTTATAAAACCGTACTCAAGTGAGAAGGGCTGCAGAATGATTACAGCCAAGAGTTACGTAGTGTTGTCTTCGGCGAGTCGCACGCCGCGAACTTGAAGCTTGAAGAGGGCCTGTTTCTATGAGAGATCTTTGCCATGTTACGCTGGATTGCTCGTCTTTGCACGTGGCCTGCGTAGAGAGCAAGTAGGTACTAGATTTTCGACAGGTCGTGCAGTTTTCTGTGATGGGTGTTGTTTGCTGGGTGCGGAGCGGCGGGTGTTAGCCACTTAATCGCCTGGCACGCCGTTAGCCTCGATGGTAAGAACCATTATCGCTGCTGAGTTGGCATTGGGCAGAACCTCTGCCCAATACACCTGCGCACAACCGCCTGCTTTGTGCGTCTTATGGCCCACCGGTGACCATTGGAGGATAGTGCAAAAACATCTAGGTCCGATGCACGACCATCCGTTTAAACGCCTCATCTAGCCATAAACGTACTGCTTGCTATACAGCCGTCTGATTTTATTTTCCTTGTCCATTGTGCTCTTTTTTTATTTCTTAATTCTTGTTGCTCGCCCGCATACCGCTCTCAGATTTTCTATGCTATTTAAACCCCCGAGATGTACGCACCTGGACCAGTCTTCTCCTTCTCAATCTTTTCTCCTCTTTTTGCTTCGTTTTTATCCCATATTGAGATTAAGACATTATCAAACAGAAACAGCTCCTCATACTTTACACTATGCCCCAGACACACAAGAAGACAAACAACACTGCCAACCTTCTGCTCCATGTTGGACAATGGGCCGGCGAAATGAAATATTGTGAAACCGTATGTTGGTGTTTTATTCTGACTTGTTTCCACACAATCGTTCGAGTCTCTTGGACAAACTTACGCCTCTTTGATTAATTTTACATCCTCGACTAATGATTAACATCTTTATATCATTAGACTTCCGCAACTACACTAAGTTCGGGTGTACCCAGAACACCCAAGCAGATCGTAGCAGATGCTCGTGCCGTGACGACCTTGATGGAGAAGAAGCAACGCGAGAGAGAGGGTCATCTCGGATGGTGAGAGGAATCGACACGATGGGAAGACGAAGCTCAAAATTCCAGCTCCTTAGTTACTTGCTCAAATAAATCTATTACAACATTTATACATGCATCTGGAGGATATTACCAGCCCTCTGTAGATGATAGCTCATGAACGAGCTGGTAATCAACGCCCAAGATTGTCATTGCGATACTGTGTGTGGCAATAATTTTTTTTTTTTCAAAAGCGATGCTGAATGGAAAGAGAAACGAGTCACAGAAATCAGCCTCATTTCTCAACCATTTGCCCCTCTGCTCGTGCTGTTCGTCGCCGTGGTGCTCTTGTTTCAACACAAAGTTCACATGAACTTCCTGTTTTGGTCGAAGCAGCAAGCGGTCGTCGAGATTCACCCAAACCGACTAAAAACTTCAGGCGCCTTATTGGTCAGTATCTTATGCACGACAAGTTGCGGTGCCGCCTTTCTAGGATCTTGGCCAATTAAGGTTGTACTACGACATACGGAGTACTACTTTCTTCGGTAGTGTCTGTACCGAGTTCGGGGACCCGTACCGCCTTGCCCTGCGGCGAATCGGGTTGGTCAAAGGAAAACCAGTCCTAGCGTTTTAGGGTACCTAATATGTCGTATTGCAGTCAGAAATTGGATGAGAGCACACCTCTTCTAACGTTCTCGAGCTTGGTGTCCAATTGCCCCCCCAGCCCTCTTAGTCTCCTCAAGATTTACAGTCATCTTTTGTCACTCAACATTTAGCAAATTGTGCGAGAGGGACTCTTTTTGGTACACAAAAAAGTGTAGAGGTATATATTTGGTAGAGTTGAGTTGGTTCTAAATGTTTGTGGCAATTGGAAAACGCCGTTCCAAGCCGGTTCCGGGGGTCGAGAAATGATGCTTCGTCTATGTTCGAAGATCCGCCGCCCGTTGTTTGTATGTAATATAATAAAATATTACCCCCTTTTTTGCTCCTGAGGAGAAACGCGAAAAATAGAGAACAGACAACCAAGTGTCCAAAAAGACCCAAAGAAATCAAAGCCGGTATGTGGGTAATAGTACAGAAAAGCAAAAAAAGGGATCTGTACTCCAAGAAAAAAATAGCAAGCAACAAAGCTGTATAAAACGCCGCAAAGATTTTACCCCCCTTCCGTAGATCCGTGCCGGGTCCATGATTTGTGGTGACAACAAAGGAAAATATAAGAAAAAAGGTGAATCATGAAGAAAAGAAAAGGGTCGTGGGTGTGACCCCTCGTCTTCCCGCAAAAGAAAAAAGAGCAAGCCGGTGCCCAAAAAGAATACGAAAAAATAAGAAGAGGGACCTCCTCAAAAAATAAAAGGATATTGTTTTTGGAAACTCGCCGGCTGGTTGGTGATGCCCTTTTATCCCGCGTCCCGTGCCCGTGACCATCCCCGAAAAGAACGCCATAAATATCAAATAAATCAAACGCTGTGCAAGTCGTAAATCAAAGGAAATGTAGACGGTGAAAAGAAATTATTCGGCGACCGCAGCGACGGCCTCCTCGGCGTGACCGGCACCGCCACCAAGGAGCTCAAGCACCTTGTTGACGACGGCGCTGGGGTAGCCGCGGTGCAGCATCTCCGAGACGACACCCTGGGCCTTGTCGCGCTCCTCAACAGCGAGGAAGGCGCGGGTCATGGCCTCGTAGGTGCTCGGCTCGCGACGCTCGCGGCCCACCGACTGGTAGATGGAGATGGCCTTGGAAATGTCCTTCTCCGCAGCCCAGCCGTGGATCAGCGTGTTGGCAATGTAGGGCGTGAGGTCGATGCGGCGCTCGCGCATCATGGCCAGGATGGGCTCGGTGTCGGCGACCTGGTGGTTGGCGACCATGGCCTCGAACAGGGCCTGGAATAGGCAGGCGTTGGCCGAGACCGACTTGTCCTTCATAACCGAGTCGAAGATGCGGCGGGCACCTTCCATGTCGTGCATGTTGCAGCCGCGAGCATGGATGAGCGAAGCGTAGTGGACAGCCTCGGGGGTCTGGCCAGCGGCGCGGATGCGGTCCAAAACGGCTTCGGCGGCGGTCATGTTGACGGGCTCGAGGGTGGCGTGGGTGTCGACAAGGAGCTTGTAGGTGTGCGAGGTCGGGGAAATACCGCGAGCGAGCATGCGCTCATAGTAGGCCAGGACCTTGGCCTTGTCGCGCTTGGTGGTCAGGAAGAACTGCATCATGCTGTTATACGGGGCAGGGCGGGCCTTGTAGTTGGGCATCGCCTCCATCTCGTCAAACAGCTCCTCGGCAAACTTGTCGTCGGAAACACGGCACAGGGCGTTCACAATCGTACCGTAGGTGACAGACGTGGGCTTGATAGACAGCGCGCGCATCTCGGCGAAGTAGAAGAGGCAGTCGTCAATGCGGCGGGCCTTGCCAAGCTTACCGATCAGTGCGTTGTACAGGAACGAGCTGGGCTCGACACCCTCAGCCTTGGCGCGGTGGAAGATCTTGACAGCCTCGGAAGCCTCGTCGAACGTCTTGGTGGACTCCTTGAGCGTGGTGATGTACAGACCGAAAGTGTTGGCGGACGGAGCCGAGCCGAAGCTCAGCAGCTCCTGGTGGTACTGCTCAGCCAGAGTGCGGTTACCGACAGACAGACTGGCGCCAATCATGGCATCCAGAATCGAAGACCAACCGTAGCGAACAACGGCGTACTGGGGCAGAAGCGGCACATCGGCGCGGGCCATGGCGAGGATGTTGTGGCACAGGTCCATCTTGCCCTCGCGGGAGGCCGCCGATATCAGCTTGGCGTAGGTGATGTAGCGCGGGTGGCGGCCAGCGCGGCGCATGTTGCGGAACCGGTTGAGCGCCTCGTTGAGCTTGGGGCCCTTGCGGCCGTGGGCACCCTCAAGGTCGTCCGAGATCAGAGACGAGCCCTTGAAGTCGGTGTTGTGGGCGTACGGGTCGAAGTTGTTGGTCTCATCGAAGCTGGAAGCAGTGGGCGTAGACGGGAACGGCGACGAAACGAAGGACGAAGCAGGCGGGACGAAGGAGGCGACAGACGAGGCCTCCTCGCGGGGGTCGGTGACACCACGAGCCTGCATGTAGCGGCTGATGAAGGCAACGCCCTCCTCAATCTCGTCAGCAATGGCAGCGTGCGTCCGGGCCTCACCCGACTGGCGGATGCGCTCGAACATCATCTCCGACTCGGTCAGGGCCTCTGCGACCTGACCAGAGCCAATCATGGCGACAGCGTACATGGCAGTGGGCTCGATGAAGGACGAAGAGACCTCGACCAGAGGGTTGCGCAGGATGTGCCAGTACTTGGAGGCAGTGGCGACATCGCCAGACCGGACGTGCAGAGCCAGCAGAGCGGTCGTGGGACCAGTCATGTTGGACAGAGCCGAGGGGAAAGCGTTGGTCAGAGCATCAAAAGCAGCGACGGCCAGACCCTTCTGGTTGTTGTCGGCGGCGGCGGTGGCAATCTCACCCAAAGCCTGGGCCTGGGTGGTCTTGTCAACGCTCTGCGCCCACTCGAGAGCAGTCGCAAAGTTGCCGCGGCTGGTGAAGCCCTGGACGAAACCGCCGCTGATAAGGGCATCCTTCATGTCGGAGGCGCGAACGCCGTACTGCTCGTTGATCTTCTGGAAGAACTTCATGGCACCGGGCAGCTTGTCGCAGGTGATGTAGGCATTGATAACGGCAGCATACACCTGGGTGTCGAGACGGTCGAGCAGGCTGGGCTCGCCAGCATCATTAGCGATGGCAAGGTTGCGGTACTCCTCGTAGCACTCGACGGCGCTGATCAGATCGCCGGCATTAGAGAACGCAGTGATCATGGCCGGGAAAGTGGCGGCAAAGGGAGCAATCTTGCTGGTCTCCATGTGGCCGAACAGCTGGAGCATGTCGGAGAGGCGGCCAGACTGGGCGCAAGCCGAGATCAGCTGGTGGTAGGTCTCAGCCGAGTAGGCAGCCTTCTGCACGGCGACGGAGTTCTCGAACAGCTTGATAGCGTAGTCGAGACGGTCCTCCTCGGCGGCGATGGCATGCTCCAGCTCGTGGGACGCAAACATGAACTTGCCAGGCTCGTCCATGCCGCCGTAGCGCAGGCGCTTCTCCTCCAGGTTGGTCTTCTTGACGTGCAGCTCGAGCGAGCGCGACGCAAGCAGGCCGACAAGGATGTTGAAGGTGTCGCTGTCGGGCAGGACCTTGCGGCGGACCATGTCGGTGTAGACATCCAGAGCCTTGGAGATGACCTCCATACGGTCAATCGGTAGGTGGATGGCGGCCATCAGCAGCGCGTTGTAGGCGCTGGCAATGGGCTGGACACCGGCGACCAGCATGGCCTCGAACACGGCCGGGATCTCAGCATAGCGGCCAGAGACGGACAGCGTGGTGAGGTGGTCGGCGTAGGTCTGCGACTGCGGGTCGACAGCAGGCGACGCAGCGCGGACAGGCGACCGCGAACGCGACACGGGGACGGAGCGAGAGACAGGGGCCTCGCCAGCGGCAGCCGGCGAAGTAGAAGCGACCTTGCCATCTTCCAGGGCCTCAAGGTGCTTCCGTGCCTCAATCTCCTTCTCGAGGGCGGCGTCGATGTGAGCGAGCACCGCCTCCTCGGCCGCAGAGTGAGGGACGGTGGTCTCCTCAACAGCAACGGCCTCTATCGCCGCGTCGGCAGCGGCTGTGACATCTTCCTGTGCAGCCTGCTCACTGGCCAAAAGGTCTCCCTCTTGGGCCTGTGCAACATCGGCGGCCTCAGCCGCGGCTTCCACATCAACATCCTCAACGTCGGCCTTTGCGACCTTGCCAGACTCGGCCTCCTCGTTCTCGGCAAGCACCGACGCGGCCGTCGGCTTCCACTCGATGCGGTTCTGGAACTGGAACTGCACCCACTCCTTGTCGGCCTCCTCCTGGGCCTGCAGGTCCTGCAGGTGCTCAAAGTAGGCGTCTAGGCCGCCATGAGCGCTGGTGAGGCTGACCTGCTTGTGGTCGGAGCCGGCGGTCTGTGTGTGGAAGGCGCTCTGGAGCTGGAGCGCTTGGATGCGGCCGAACCGGTTGCTGTTCCGCCGAGCAAACGACGGCCGGTTGTTGGGGTTTAGAACATGGGGATGTGTGGCGGCGACGACAGACTGGGCGTAGCCGTGTGTGAAAGACTTTGCGAATCCTTGACGGATAAAGGTCTGGTAAAGCGAAGAGTAGATGGTGGGCATTTAGGATAAGCCAGGGGGCGAGGGGAACTTGGGTATGTTAGTATGGGAGCTGGCGGGCGGTGGGATGGGGTGGAAAAGAAAGGCCCAAATTGTGTGGTCGCGATGTTTTCAATTCCGATTGTGGGCGTCGTTTTTGAATTCCAGAAACTTACATCAAGGGAAAGGAGAAGGCGCAAATGCAGGTTCATTTGACAGCAGTGCAGCCGCCAAACAAACGCGCTTTGTTATAAAAAGGGGTGTTGAATGGTTGGATGGATTGGAAGATCGAAAAGCGAAATAATGCAAGAAAGAGGGAATGAGAAACAGTCACGATTATAAAAAGAGAGAGATGGAAGAAAACAGAGAAAGATTTCTGGGAGGTCGGTGTGACTGGGTCGAGGGAATGCGAGAAAGAGAGAAATTGGGATAGCGGCTTTTTCCCGGGCCAGCTTATGTTTTTTTTCGTCTATCTGGGGGAAAGGAGCCCACCCAGCAAGGAAAGAGAAGGCGGGAGAAATTGCAGGAAGAAAAATTCCAGGGGTGGGTCCCGCCTCGTGCCTTTGTAAAAAAATACCGGGGGTGGGTATTTCGACCAGGGTTTGGCCTCTTCAGGCGAACAGAGGAACTTCGAGAAGCTTGAATGGCGCAGGTTGCTCTTTCCTCTTCTTGGAAAGAACTCGTGTTGAAGCTCACAAAAGGAAGGCGCGAATTGGTTCAGGTGAGGAAGGTAAAGTTGAATATTGACTTCGAATTGAAAAGACAATACTAGTTGAAGATAGAAAATTGAAAGAGCGAGCGAGAAATTTTCTGAATTCAGGCACTCGCGCTTTCCTGGCCTTTTTGAACGGCTGGCAAAAGGGAAAGGGTCCCCGAGGAAAGAAGAAAGAGCCACCTAAACCAGACTGCCGGAGAAGCACGCGTCACAGCTTGCCCCGAAAACAAAGGAAGGTGCTCATGCTGCTCCAGCGGGCACGAAAAGATTAGGAACCTAAGGAAAACAATCCCGTACAGCGTCTCCATCGAAAGAGGAACCCTAACGAAGAAAACGAGAGCATGACGCACCCAAGGCCACCAAATCGTGTCTGCCTGGGGTTAACAGCTGCAGCAGAAAGTGTGTGCCTCTGTGCGGCTTTGCATATTGATTGCCATTGTTTGCAAGGGTGGCCTCCCAGCGCGGCGGATGGCTCGGGGGCAAAAACAGGAAGGCACGTTGCCCACAGAAGGCGCAGAACCCACAACTTCAGGCAATAGCGAAGAGAAACCGGAGCTCCAACACGGGCAGGAACCAGGATTCGAGATTGCCCCTTCTGGAAAGAGCAAAGAGTCGAAAAAACAACCACTACACGTGAGCATTGCCCGCTAACAAAACGGACAAAAAGAACGGTCTACGCGGTCTAGGGGCGATCCAGGGGGAATCCAAGCCGACTCCTAGCGGTGTGTCAATCTTCGGCGACGTGCTGGACGCTTCGACAAGTGCCCGAAGGTTGGCGATGTGGGCTAAAATTTCGAGATTTTCGGTGGGCAAAGGCAAAATTGAAGCCAAAACCAGGCCGCTGGGGTGGCAGGGTTGTTAGCAGGACGTTTTTAGCAGCATGTTAGTGCGCCTCGTACGCTAAAGAAAAGAAAGCAACGAAAAAGAAACAGCCATCCTTTTCGCAGTTGTGTGCACGCTGATTGGTCGATCTTGCCTTAGCCTGGCTGCAGTCCACTCTTTTTTCTGGAACCCACCAATGGCAGTGCCAGCATTTATGGGAGAAGTCGGAATGCAAAATGCATGTCGCGGCTTTTGCATGAGTCGCAATGCTCCTTCCCCACGTTCAGTTGGCAAAAGACCCCTTGATTCCTCGATTATTTGCAGCAATCACAGCGCTTGGCGGACAGTGAATGCTCCGCGGCTTACTTTTGCAGCAACTCAGAAAGGCCTGAAAAAGCTCGGACTTTTCAGGCCTCTCGCCCGAGCTCCGTGTATTTGATGGAACTTTGAAAGGTCCGACCTGCGACTGGTAAAGTGGCCGCATCGGTGTATCTGATAACGGGGAGCTATGAAGCCCGAATTCATGATGGATGCATGGCTCTTATTCAGGTTCGTCTGCATTGTAATCCCGTGAATGCTGCCTTCCCTTTTTGCTCACGTTCGCCACGATGGCAAGTGACAGTTTATGTTGGGTTCTTCAAGTGAAAGAGAGCGCTTTCAAATGACTGGCGAGTCAGTATATCTAATTTGATATTGGGAGGATGTTGTTTTGAGGTGACATATGCATGCCATGTAAGCCAAGATAACAGACGACCATGCAAGCATCAATCAGATAGCTCACTTTTTTTTTCTTCTCATTTCTTACAAGATAAATGGCTGTGATTCTCTGGATTTTAAAGAATAAATTATCCATATTTGTATTTGTTTGAATCAATGTTGACAGACAGTTGTCAATACTCACATCGAATATTACATGATTTTTCCACCGGAGAAAGAAACCTGGGGTTTACAGCACAACAAGAGACACATCTCCCACGTGTTTGTTTCCCATGACATTTCAACAACCTCATTGCCGGTTTACAACACCAGTTCTGAACCTCGTTTCCCCTCCTTTGCTCACCTCGACGATCATCAAGGTTGTTTTCATCTGATAACTCTTTGTCTGTCTCACCTAATACCAGCCAATAATGGCGCAGGTCATTTGACACACACACCGGAACGCTGAATGTCGTTCCCGCCGGGACTTTCCCCACGAAAATGCACCGCCGTCAACCCTGCCAAGACGGGCTTCACTACTGCCCGTCTTACCTGGGGGCTTTCAAATTTGAAGATAACAGGACACAATACCAAAAGCGGCAGAGCAAATGCCAACTGTTCTCATGTTCATGTTCGTCATCGATTAACAGTACGTCGTAGCGCAAACGCTCCCGTTTCTTTCCACTCAGCTTCCCTCAACGGTTCGTCACAAGCTTGGGGCGCGCGACGATCCCCGAACCCGAGAATTGCCAGGCGTCGGACTCGCCTTTAACAAGCAGGGCATTTCGATTTTAAGAGATAGGCTCGATCGGATGCAGTGCCCGAGCTTGAACTTCTTGAACTTATGTACCCCAGAATACTCGGCGTCGGTGGCAAAAAAGAACAAACAACCGACAACATCCAACGTGAAACAGACAACATGAAAACAAAGTTCAAGTCTCGCATTTCTCGAGTCTGTTTTTCTGAGAATCCTCGCGAACAAAACGAATCCAAACATCGCGAAACGGGCTGTGTCACGTGAACACGCGACTCTTTGACAGTCGGTTAGCAACGGTCGACGAAAACCAGTCCGTCTCTTGAACGGTCCCTTTTGTCGGGCGAAGAACTAAAAACAAGTTCCAAAAAACCGTGCCTGTCCTGTGACGCCAGCAGTTGGACCAAAGTACGACTAACATGGCGAGAACCTCGATGGAAGCCAGTCGGTTGCCTCGAAGAAAAAGGTCTGGATCTTGTATTACCTAAGCGCGCTAATCGAGTCTTCATGCTGTAATGGTCCCTTTTGGCCGTTTGGCGGGGCTCCAGCGCCCAATGGCCCACTGCGCATTTACCCCCTCTCCCGTAGTAGCTCAAGCTTTCCCAAGCTCAGGCAGGATAGCTTCATTACAGCTCCTTTTCATCTTGTCGAAACTTTCGGTGAAGGCTGTACACAGGTGTAGCCATTGGCCTTTACGAATTCTCTTAAAATAATCACTACCGCACTCGCACAACATGTCGGCCGGCCCGACAGACACGACAGCCGTTTCGGCGCCGGGCAAGGTGCTGCTGGCGGGCGGCTACCTGGTGCTGGACCGCGCATACACGGGCCTGGTGTTTGGCCTGAGCGCACGCATCAATGTGATTGCGCAGGCGATCAGGACGAGCCCGGGCGTGCAGCTCAACGAGATTGTGGTGGACAGCCCGCAGTTTCTGGAGGCGCAGTGGACATATGGCTACCACTTGGCCGATCAGGACGGCGGCATCCAAGTCACCCAGCTGAGAACGTGAGTACAAGCAAGAGGAGGGGCGAAAATATTTGCACTTACTGACTGCCCAGAGGCACCGCATTGCATTCGAACTCGTTTGTTGAGACGACGCTGTCGTACGCCTTGACATACGTCTCCAGTCTTGCTGGTCTGAGCCCCTCGCACACGATCAACTCGTGCAGGCTCACCATTCTCGCCGATAACGACTACTACTCGCAGCCCAATGAGTCGTCAACGTCCTCTACGCCATCGACCGGTCGCTTTGCACGTTTCCCGACGACGCTGTCTGGCGCCAACAAGACAGGTCTTGGCTCATCGGCCGCTCTCGTCACATCTCTCACCGCCGCCATTCTGAGCCACTACCTGCCCCTCGACCTTTTTGACCTGTCGACCGATGCCGGCCACGAGACGCTCCACAACTTGGCGCAAGCCGCCCACTGCGCCGCCCAGGGCAAGGTCGGCTCCGGATTTGACGTTGCTGCCGCCGTCTACGGCTCGTGCACCTACCGGCGGTTCTCGCCGTCTGTCCTGGCGGGCATCCCCGAGCCAGGCAAGCCCGGCTTTAGCTCAGCCCTGCAGGTGGTCATTGCCAGTAGGAAGGAGTCTTCTGAAAACGGCTGGGACACCGAAATTGCCAAAGGCAGCGTCGCCCTCCCCGCCGGCATGGCACTGCGTATGTGCGACGTCGACTGCGGCTCCCAAACGGTCAGCATGGTCAAGAAGGTGCTGGCCTGGCGCAGCGGCGCGCCCGAGGCGTCAAAGGAGCTGTGGGACACGCTGCAGACACGCAACGAGACGCTTGCCACGGCGCTGCGCGACAACAAGACCGACGTGATCCCGGCCGTCATCAAATCGATCCGCGAGCTCGTGCGCAAGATGGGCAACGAGAGCGAGGTGCCCATTGAGCCCGAGAGCCAGACGGCGCTGCTGGATGCCGTGAGCGAGGTCGAGGGTGTCTATGGCGGTGTTGTGCCTGGCGCGGGCGGCTTTGACGCCGTGTCGCTGCTGGTGCGGGACGACAAGGAGACCGAGAGCCGGCTCGAGGCGTTCCTGGAGAAGTGGAGCAAAGAGTCGGGCGGCCGCGTTCGACTACTAGACGTCAAGGGCGCCATGGAGGGTGTGCGGAGGGAAGACAAGGGCATCTACGAGGGCTGGCTGCAGCGAATGTGAGGAGACATGTGATGGGGTGGCTATGTTACGTTTTGGTTTTACAATCTACCCTCGAGGGACGAATATAAAAAAATGAGAATTTACGAACGATGCATATACTGAGAAGTGTAAGATTGCATACAATTTCCGTGAAAAGAGAAGTAAAACAATGCACCCAACAATCTAGAGTTCGATATCATGCAGCCTCGCGGGGAGAATTGTGGCATGCCATTGGCTCGGCCTCATTCACATGAGATCATCTCGTTCTTGGAGATCAACAGGGACGTATGAGTCGTCACATAATTTAATTCTGCATCTTTACTAGTTTTTGCTCGCGTTGTGCAGCCTTGTGGTAAGGCAAGTGCACTGTGGATGCTATGTGAGTCTTCATTAAGTGGATGAGGGGAGGCTTAGCACCAATACGCCGCCAAACACTCCAAACTCACTATGAATCATAATTTTAAGGACTGAGTTCTGTCTCTTTCAGGCCTTTTTGGCGTCTCTTTGTGAGACAGGCCGCTAGCACATAGACAGTTCAGGCACGTTAGCATTCTTGGTCAAAGGGCGCTCCGCGATTAGTGCCCAATTTGGCTATTCCTGCTTATCAAACCGCAAAACCGCCACCCAAAGTGTTTTTTTAATCGATAACAATCGCGGGGCAAATTTTTTTATAAAGCAAACCCGCCTACTAATCCGGGCGACTTCCCACAGCAAATTCATCACCAGATCAGCATCGCACAACAACACAACACATTTACAAGCACAACGAGCGGTGCATTCGACAGCAAACGACCACAGCGTCTTGGTATTTAGCCAACACTCACAACTTACCGAATTTAACAAATACCCCCGAGAAAACAACCGCCACAATGTCGACCATGGATCTGGACGACGCTGTCCAGGTCGGCAACGCCCCCAAGACAGTCGCAACGTGAGTGCTTTGAAATTCAGTCGAAAGGACAGTCGAATGTGAAACCCATACTAACACTGTCTCCAGCATCCTCTGTTACAACTGTGGTACGCCCATCGATGGCACCACGGCCGCCGGCGCCATCTGCCACGAGTGCATCAAGCTCACCGTCGACATCTCCAAGAACATCCCCCGCGAGGCCAACATCCAGTTCTGCCGCGACTGCAACCGCTGGATGATCCCGCCCAACCAGTGGGTCTCTGCCGAGCCCGAGTCCCGCGAGATGCTGGCCATGTGCCTCAAGCGCCTGCGCGGCATCAACAAGGTCCGCGTCGTCGATGCCCGCTTCATCTGGACCGAGCCCAACTCGCGCCGTGTGCGTGTCGAGATCACCGTGCAGGACGCCATTGCCGACGGCGTGCTGCTCAACCAGAGCTTCGAGGTCATGTACGTCGTCAGCACGCACCAGTGCCCCGACTGCGCCAAGTCGTACACCCACAACGTCTGGCGCGCCACCGTCCAGGTTCGCCAAAAGGTCACGCACAAGCGCACGTTCCTGTTCCTGGAGCAGCTGATGCTCAAGCACGGCGCCCACCGCGAGGCACTCAACATCTCTGAGGCCAAGGAAGGTCTCGACTTTTTCTTTGCCCACCGCAACCAGGCCGTCAAGTTTGTTGATTTCTTGAAATCCGTTGTGCCCATCCACATGACGTACTCGCCCGAGCTGATTTCCGAGGACATCCATTCGGGTACGCGGTCGATGAAGTTTGCCTACTCGATTGAGATTGTCCCCATCTGCAAGGACGACCTGGTCGCCCTGCCACTCAACATGGCCAAGAAGATTGGCGGCATCAGCCCCATTGCCCTGTGCCACCGTATCGGCACCGCCGTCAACCTGCTCGACCCGGCCACGCTGCAGACCGCCGAGATCTCGGCCCCTGTCTACTGGCGCGAAAAGTTCCCCATTGCTCCGCTGGCCGACGTCAAGGAGCTCGTCGAGTTTGTCATCTTGGATATTGAGCCCACAGGCCCCCGCAAGGGCCGCTGGCTGCCGGCTGAGGCCACTATCGCGCGCGCTTCGGATCTCGGCAGCAACGACACCACCTACTTTACCCGCACGCACCTGGGTGGCCTGCTGAAGCCCGGCGACTCCGCCATGGGTTACCTGTTGCAGGGCAGCAACTTCAACAACCCGCAGTTTGACGACATTGAAAAGTCCCACGCCTACAGCTCCACCATTCCCGAGGTCGTCCTCGTCAAGAAGCACTACCCCAACCGCCGCAAGAACAAGCACCGCAACTGGAAGCTCAAGCGCATGGCCAAGCAGGAGAGCGAGCTCCTCCCCAAGAAGGCCGACCAGGCCCGCATGGAGAACGAGTACGAAATGTTCCTGCAGGACGTCGAGGAGGATGAGGAGCTGCGTGCCGCCCTCGCTCTCTACAAGAACCCCAGCCAAAAGGCCCAGCTGGCCGCCGAGCGGAGGAAACGCGCCGAGGAGTCGGGCACCATGGATGTCGAGGAGGGCGAGGAGGAGGACATGGAGGAGGAAGACGACGAGGACGACGACGCCCCGCGCGTCAACCTGGACGAGTTGCTGGACGATCTCGACGATCTGGACATCAACGACGACGGCGAGGCGGAGTAGACAACATTGCTGTCTGTTCTTCCCTCTCGTCTGGTTTCACCTCGTTCATCACGTCTTTGTCTTTCTTGTCTGCGTTCTTCAGTACCCCTGCATCATGGCATCTGGTTTCTCTTATGATTCTACCTCTGGCGTTGGAAAAGTGCATTACTACTACTCGGTTTTATGATAGTATCATTTAATTGGTTATTTCTTTTTTAACAACGATCTGTAATCTTGCTTTCGTGAAGAACAAGTGATGTGGACTATGGTTTTATTTTTCACGACATTTATTTATTATTTTGCTAGACTTAATTCATTGCAATATATTTATATTTTCTTTTTCGCCTAATTTTCTAGTTATTTGCGGCCAAACAAAGATAATTGATACAATCAACACACGATAAAGATATGAAATATGCAAATATTTTGAAATCACGGTAAAATGAATACAAAACTAATACGATGCTATTTTGATATGCTAGAAAATACACCGTTTTGACCCATCTAATTACCCTGTAACCAACACCTAGAAAATCTTGCTCAGCACCCTCTGGACATGCTCTGATTGCTCGCCCTCGTCGGCTCTTGCGACCATCTTCTTTTGTTTGAACGACCGCACGCCCTTTTGTGACTTTGCAGAAGCTTTTGGTGCTGCTGACGCCGCCTCCTCTGTTGTGTCCTCTCCCGCCTTTGTCGCCTTGGCCGCTGCCTTGGCCTCCATGCCGTCCAGCATCTTGGCCCGCTCCACGTTCTCCAAGAACGCCTTGTTCTCCCGCGCCGTCTGCTCCAGCTCGGCCCTCATGCGGCCTGCACGCTCAGCGTTCTCGGTCGCAATCTGTTCCGTCAAGTGGTGCCACTTAAAGCCGCGCAGGTACACGAGCGTCCACAGATCATCGCGGTAGTAAGTGCCCTTTTTGCCGCCAATCGTCTGGGCATTCAGCAGGTCCACGGCGCGCTGGGCGTCGGCCTTGTTAACAAACTCGACCCAGCCGTCGATAAACGAGCGCTTCTTGTTACCACCGGCGCGGACACGGCGAGTGTGCGACATGGGGTCTTCGGGCGACAGAAAAATGCGGTTGATGGTACCGTACGGACTGAGGAGGGAGCGGAGCTTGGTAGGCTTCATAAAGGGCGGAATACGAGAGAGGTAGACGACGCCAGAGCGCTTGACGGCCTTTTCCGAGGCCACGAGGTTCTTTTTTGTGAGGGGCTTGTTGACGCCGGGCAGCTCGATACGGGCAGATCCGTCAGAGTCCTTGGACAGCTTGATCTTCTTGTCCTTTCGTGGCGCGTCTTCCGCGTCCTCGTCGGCTTCTTTGCCTTCGTCCTCGTCCTCATCGTCTTCTCTTGCCCGCTTCGAGTCTTTGCCCTTTTTCGCTATTCGTGCCTCCTTGTCTGTGGTCTTTTTGCTTGCGGCCTTGCTCGTGGCCTTCTTGTCCTCCTCGTCCTCGTCAAATTGAAACCGGTCGTCAACGTCAATGTCGGCATCGTCGTCGCTGCTCGCAATGTCGTCGTCTTCGCTGTCGTCTTCGAGTCTCCTCCGCTTTGTGCCGCGACCGCCTTTCTGAATATCTTCGGCCTCCGAATCATAACGGTCGTCCTCTTCGTCGCTGTCGCCAGTATCAAGGAACGTATTTCTCTTTTCGGCAGCCATTGTGGTTGTGGGATTGTCGGCAAGAATGGAAAACTGATCTTGGTCGTGATTGTGTTGTTGTGCTCCTCTGTCGTCTTTTTTCTGCCGTTCCTGAAAAAAAGTCAAAATTCTGCCGGTCTTCAGCGGCCCTTCACCTGAAAGTGCGTTCACCGCCCTGCACTTTAGCGTCCCTGGTCTTGGTGACCGGACCCACTTTTACGGCTCTTTTTACCTTTTTCATCTTATCAGCTGGAATAGGAAGCTGCGTATCAGTGTCCGCGGTGCTTCCTGCTTCGGAGCTTTGTTAGTGGAGGGGCAAATGGCCAATTGCTGGCCAAGATCGTGGGGCGAGATCAATGACGCCGTTCAACTTCACGTCTCCTTTCTTTGACAGCTTGTGATTTCTTTCACTTTCACTCTGCAACACACCGAAATAATTGAAAAAAAGATACCCAAAAATCACACATTATTTCACGTCCTCACAACACCCTCACATCCACAATGTCTGTCGAGGTCATCACCACCATCTCGCCGACGACCAACGAGCCCATCGTCACGCGCAACGGCATCTCCTTGGCAGATTTGGCGCTGCTGCCCGAGACGGCGGCCAAGGCGTTCAAGACATGGCGCACGACCAAGCTGAGCGACCGCCAGATCATTGTGCGCAAGGCGCTCGATGCCATTGCAGGCCGCACCGACGAGCTGGCCCGCGAGCTCACCGAGCAAATGGGCCGGCCGATTGCATACACGGGCAAGGAGGTGTCGACAGCGATTAAGCGCGCCGAGTTTTTGCTGAAAGCAAGCGACGAGGCTCTCAAGGACACACCGGGCGAGGCAGAAAAGGGCTACGAGCGGTATATCCGCAAGGCGCCCGTGGGTCCTGTCCTGGTCATTTTTGCATGGAATGTGAGTTTCCTCTTGCTTCTCCTTTGTTATTTCTTCATCTCCTCTCCCACCACGCGAAATAGGTTAAGCATGTTTCAAAGGTGACCAGTGTCGTGCCTTTCTCTGTTTCCCTTCTGCCTTCTTTCCCCTCTTGCTGTTTCGTTTTGTTTTGTCTACAAGCCAGACCTGTGAAGCCAAGCGGCCAAGAGCTCCTTCTTCTTTATCATCTGTCACTTTTTCTCGTTTGTTGTCTCTACCATGTGGCCCTTTCACAATAGCGGCGTTCCTGGAGACTGTAGTTCCTTACCAGTCACGGTAATTCACGTCGTCTTGACCGCCTTGTCCCATCTCAACTTGTTTCTTATCTCATGTCGTCATCTTTGTTTCTTCCACTTGTGCTCTACGCGTTCTTCTCCTGCTTGTGCTCTCCAGTTTCTACACATTCTCGAAACATGCTTCCTTCGCTCTGTTTAACGTTCCTGTCTTTCTAGCCTGTGGGCTGTGGCTTGTGGCTTTTGTCGCTAACCAGACGAACGACGTTCTTGGCAATAGTACCCATACCTTATTCTCATGAACACTCTTATCCCGGCCCTGCTGGCAGGTAACACAGTCATCCTTAAGCCGTCGCCCCAGACGCCCACTGTCGTCGAACAGGTTGCCAAGGCATTTGATGAGGCGGGCCTGCCCGCAGGTGTTCTGCAGTATTTCCACAGCGGCTCGCCTACGGTGATCGAGTCGATTGTGCGCAACCCGCTCGTGGCCCACGTGTGCTTTACGGGCTCTGTGGCAGGTGGTCTGGCCGTCCAGAGAGCTGCGGCCGACCGGATTGTCAATGTCGGTCTCGAGCTCGGCGGCAAGGACCCTGCGTACGTGCGTGAGGATGTTGATATCGAGTGGGCTGCCGAGAACATTGTCGACGGCTGTGTCTTCAACTCTGGCCAGAGCTGCTGTGCCGTCGAGCGTGTGTACGTGCACGCGAGCATTCACGACGCCTTTGTCGAGGCCGTGCAAAAGGTTCTGAGCGGCTACCGTCTAGGCGACCCCATGGACCCCAAGACGCACGTCGGTGCTGTCATTTCGAAGCGGTCCAAGGCAGCCATTGAAGAGCAAATCAAGGATGCCCTGGACAAGGGCGCCAAGGATGCGACGCCCACTGACAACGAGACCTTTAAGAACGCCCCCGCGGCCGGTAACTTCGTCCCACCCACGCTTCTGACGGGCGTTACGCACGACATGCTGGTCATGAAGGACGAGACGTTTGGTCCTCTGATCCCTGTCATGGCCGTCAAGGACGACGAAGAGGCGCTGCGCCTCATGAACGACAGCGAGTTTGGCCTGACGGCGAGCGTATGGACCAAGGACCGCGCGGCGGCCGCGGCGCTGGTGGATGAGATCGAGGCCGGCACGGTGTTTGTCAACCGCTGCGACTACCCGAGTCCGGACCTGGCATGGACCGGCTGGAAGAACTCGGGCCGCGGCCACACGCTGAGCCAGTTTGGTTTCGACCAGTTTGTGAAGCTCAAGAGCTACCACCTGGCGGATGGCCCCAAGTAGGGGAGTTGTGTGTAAGATGCGAAGTAGCGTTTGGAGCGTAGCATAGCAATACGAATGCGAATCATGAAAACATGAGGAAAGCGAGTGTGAGGACTAATACGTGAACGGCAAGACCTCCGAGTAATATGAACGAAAAAGCAAAGAAACAGAACAAAAAGAAAAGAAACCACGGTGTTAGCCAGGAACGAAGAGGAAAAACTGGGAAAAAGCAGGCAGGCATGGCATTCTCTGGAATCTGGCCGGAGATTTTTGAACGATGTTAGCTGCTATTCACGGGCTCAATCCCGGTGCTTGGGTCTGCTGCTTTGTGGCTTGACTGTTGGCACAGAGGGCGATTCGGGGCTGTTGGTTTTATTGAAAATTTGTCCCTGTCCTCCTTTGACGATGTAAAGAATGCAGCAAATATTGAGACGACGCGGCAACGAACGCGGTAGACACAAGTCAAGGGATAGACCGGGCCACGATGGGGAGAAAGGTCCGTTGCATGGTCACTCTTTGGCGCTGTTTGAAATATAATGGCGTCGATACAAAAATATCGCGTTAAAGGCGAAAGAATAATCTATCTTTAAGAACTTAAACGAGTTAATGAATGGGGCGTAATGAATAAATAAGTCGGGTGTCGTGACAAGAAGCAAAAGAAGATGGCCGCACTCTGGCAAGGGAGGAATGAGGCAAATACAAGCTCCAATACAAACGGAGTCGGGGCAAAGCAGCGCGACGACTGTGACTGTGCCCTCTCTCTTCTCCAAATTGCTCGCGTGCGCTGTGGCGAGCAATACGTGGCAGTGTCAATGGGGACAATAGTATGCAAGAAATTCGGACGAAGCCGTGAAGTTTGACTTTTTACTTGGATGTCTTCCGTTGGATGTCGAGGATGTCACTGCCGGTCGCGCCTGCCTTCCGGTACCTGACGATCCTTCCCTTTTACCGACCAACAGACGCGACACACGCCGTGGTGAGGAATGGACTTTGATGAGGGGACAATAAAGAAGAAAAGACAGTGAGAGTGTAAGAATCAAAACGAGGGATTGTAGGTTAAAGAAGACTCATTATTCTCGCATTCAGTCACGGTTTGTGCCCTTGATGTTGAGGAATGTGCCTGTGATCATGGAAATGAGTGCCGCTTTTAGTTTCTTAGGGGACGACCCCGCTGAGGCCCACTGTGGTCCTTCCTTTCCTGGATTTATGCCTGCACTTGTGCCTGCTTCTTTCCTCTTTGGGCGCACTTAGACGGAAGGGAGGAAACCGCCACCAACACACGCGGCGTTCTTTCTCTTCACGAACGTGAACGTGAATGGACTCTTGAAAGTGCAGTAATTTCCAAAGCCTTGCTGGACGCACAACCCCTATCTTTGCATCTTTCTTTGACCTTCCCCCTGTTCCCTGTCGCATGCCTCACGTTGCCACTCACCATGTCGTTGTCTTGTCCCTCTGCCTCGCGCGGCCACAGCCTTGCCCAATCTGGCCCCCAATCCAACATTTCCTCAAGCTTGTCAACTTTTCTTCCTTCATTCCAGCAGCAGATAGCCAGGGCCCAGGATAGGCAGGGTCTTGCGCTTTCTTGCCCTCTTTCTTACATCTTCTTTCTCTTTACTCTATTCTTGATCCCTATTTTCTTTGTGACTTTATTTGCACCTACTCCCTCGTTCATTAGACGGCCCTACCTAGGCATAGCAGTATGACCTTTGGTGAGGCTCTTCATCTCATGCACAATCCAGTCCAGATCGTGCATCTCGCAACGTCTTTGGGGCCAAAATAGCCTCCAAGATTGGCTTGCATGCTGGGTGCTAGTAGGCTAGCCATTCACACGATCTCTGGGCATCTGCCCACCTTACGGAGCACTTCCTGCGAGAGGCATGTCGGGCTCTCCAAACTGTCCGGTGGTCGATCGCAGTGGACAACGAAAAAATGGTCCAACGGCCAGCATTCCTTTGCGAGATGCCCCCAAGACTGGGCCAAAACCGCACCATAACGTAGTGCAAACTCGCCGTTGCCAGTCGTCGCGGTGACTCCGCTGCTCGCGTGAGAGAGGAGACTAGGAGAGGAGACGAGAAGTTGAGGATAAACGGCAGAGGACCCTCTGGAGGCATGTGTCGACGACGAGAAGAATTCTGCATGGTCAGGGTTCCAGTGACCCACGAAGACGTTCAGAATGTGCAAGGCCACGAAAAAGGCAATCATTTTCGATGTGTTTGCTGCTGAAACGAGTACTGGGTATTCGGTGGCCCTTTTGTTGCAACTTTGCCAAAAAGAAAAAGAAAAAGGCTGGATTTTGTTGATATTGTATCGCCAGTGGCTCGAATTTCTCACCATTCAATTTGCACACTCTTTCCCCTTCATGCCTCGTCGTGTCCTGCCTCCTCCCTTTCAATTTCAACGGCCCAATGTTTGCAGTGCTTCTTGGTTCCTCTTTGGTCTCTATTTGTCCTTATTCGTTTACAAGGTCCTCTTTTCCTTTGGCCATCCCCGCTTCTCTTTTATTGTGTCGCCCTTGACGAGAACTTTGGACACAACAAAATTGGCTGGTGTGGAGAACTGGGCAACAGAAAGGCGCTGGAGACTGCACCAAGTAGCCCGAAAACCCACGTTTCTCGCCTGTTTCTTAAGTTCTTCAGTCCTTTTCACCAGCGCGAGGCTCCCTGTCTTGGCCCCCTTTGGGCGTTTGGCCACCTTTTTGGCTGGCGTTCTGGCTTTCGGTCCTGACCAAACGCAGTTTAGCCCTATTTTGTATGAACCTCCCTTTTTGGGGGCAGAACAACAAGTTCGAATTCCAGAGCCAGAGACAAGGCGAAATACGAACGGGCGATGGAGGCAATACTGGGCATGAAGTACTCTGCAAATAAAGGAGAATTGGAGAACGAATTTGACTGTCACCAGGTACGTTTCTCCCGCAAGGGAAGAAAAAGAAAAGAAGGCCATGAAGAATGTTACAAAATCTCGTGCACGCGGCGGACCTTGTGAATAAAAGGAACGGGAGAGAAGCCTTTTCTTTTCCTCGAATTCTCACCAGTCTGTCTTCACTCTTGACTTTGACTGTCAATCATCGACTTGGGGATTTATTTGTGTGTTTCTGCAGCATTCACTCTTTCTGTTGCAAAACATCATACATTAAACATCTCTTCACTCTTTTGTTTCTTGCGAGTTTTTCCTCCACTCATTTTGTCGGCATTGCCTCGTTGCTTTTACATTTACACATCCTGTTTCAGCTCGTCTTTCAGCTTTTGTTCTTTACTTTTTGATCCTTTTCTCTTTCATTGCTCTCCTCGTTGCAGCATCTCTCACTTTTTTGCCATTTTGGGTATCCTTTATACGAGAATGACACGTTAAACCAACCGCTTCTTTCACCAACAACTCGGTCTTCTTTGTCAAGGCCATCCACTCCTTTATTCAAACGAAACAGTCAACCAAAACCAACAACAAAAAGACGACGAAACGTGCTTTTTCAGAATACGATAACACGTCTCAATTCTTCGATTTGTCTTTCTCTTGTTCATCTCAAAAGAAGCAATTTCGGCATTCGGCTGTTCCGACGACACTCTTTCACATAAATTTGCTTTCCATGTTGTAAATACGCAACATCATCGACCACAGTCACTCGTTTTACCTCATCATTAATATCTGCATCTTCCACTCAGATCTTTCGTTTTTTCGATATCGCCTTAATTTTCTGCTTGCTCGAAAAGTTACCAGTTGCTCCTTTCTTGTTAATTTTCATCGATACAATTACACCATTAATACATCGCCAACGACCATTAGACCATCATCGCATTATACAAAAGCATCGCTCATCGCCATATTGCATACGTCATTCCCGTCACGACGAACGAAAAACGAATAGAGAAACAAAAGAATAAAACAAAAACACAGCAAAAATGACCAACGCCCAAGTCTATCACGCATTCAAGAGCTATGTCTCGCGGCTGCACGACGTTCTCAACATGCGCCGCAACAAGAAGACCAAGCTGGTGATTGTAAGTGACGACCCACAATACGACCTCGACTGCCTGAATAACTTTTACTAACATCATTTCTCCATCTAGTCTGCACCGTTCGACTTCAAGAAGGAAGACAGCATGTGCTTCGTCTCGGGTCATGGAGAGGAGTAAGTTTCCACAGCGTGATACCATGCCTCCCCCTCATAACAACACTCACTAACGACTCACTTTAGACTGTACATGCTCCGTGAAAAGGCTGCTGCTAGCATCGTCGGCACCGCTTTCACGAACCCATACAACGACAACTACTCTGACACGGCCACCCTGGCTCCGTCGTCGATCCACGACCTGCACCTCGGCGGCCGTCCTGGCAGCCTCAAGAGCATCAACCGCAGCACCAGCAGCTTCGAGAAGCACTCGCTGCGCAACCAGCACCTGGCCAAGTCCATGACGGCGCCCCTGGCCATGCCTTCCAGCGGTGCAGGCACGATGCTCGCGGCCCCGCCCACGCCCACGTCGATCCGTTCCGCTCGGTCATCGCCCACGTCGCCCATGGCTCGCCGCAACCTGCATGTGCAGGGCCACTATGAGCACTCGTTCTGTGGCAACTGCCAGCACATCACTGTGAAGAAGCCGGAACACAAGCCCTATTCCGGCGGCTATGTTGACCGGAGCTTCAAGGTTGAGTTGACAAAGGACTATCGCGACTACGAGCCCTCGGGGCTGTCCGTCCCGTCGTCGTCGTCCTCGGCCGCTTCCATCTAGTCGTGGACCTTTTCTGGCGGCAACTTCACTGCCTACAAAAGACAAGCCCACAGAACCTGGGCACGGACAGCCACTGTTCTCGCATATTGGTAAAAGAGATGCCTGGCAGGACTCGTCTTTACGATTTATTACCCTTTTCCTTTGTCAACCTTTCCTTTGTCATCTTTGGTTTTCTTTTTGTTTCCTTTTTTCTTTGTCACGGTATGATACCAAAGCCTTGAGCGACGCGGAGCTTTTCTCTGTCTCTTTTTGTTTTCTCGCGATATTTGCTTTTACTGGTCTTTTCTGGTTGTTTGCGTTCCCTTCACTGGCGCTCAAAAAGAGACGGATGACGGATACGGGCATGAACATTGTTTCTAATGTATGATTGTCCTTTCTTGCTGGCCTCTTTTGTTGTTTTTCGTCGACTCTGTTTTGATTCCTATTTATCTTTACACCATCTTTGATGGACATTAATGAGCGTCTAGAATACCTAGACTACTGGTTGTTTTCCCGTTTTTGAATAGCGTTATGGACTGTCAATGAAGAGATTCAATGACAAAGCTTAAAATGTTGACAATAAAGTCACTTAATAAAATCATTACTTGTGTCATTTTTTATCTCACACTCATACACTCGATTTTGTGAACCACTTTGTTGTCCGCAATATTACCCGACTTACACCATCGGTCAACAAATTCAAGGTTAACAGTGAGAGCCTTGGCATAGACCGTAAATGAATCAGTCCCGACGACTTTTGCTTTCAGAGCTTGAGAGTGCGGAGAACCACCAAGCACCCCGGCCATGATCCTTCTCTACCCCAACACACCAAAGCACCAAAACGGCGTTGCTGCGGGTCCCGCCCGGTACCAGACATCCGCCCCTGTCTCCCCGAGTTTCTTTTGACCTTTCTTTCCCTCTCACCTCCGTATTTTCTCACAACCCGATCTGCATCGGACAGGCTTTGCCAGATGTAGCATCGACTCGGCAGGTGCAGAGCAAGCGGAGATTTTGACCTCAAAAAATCCAATCGCCTTGTAAGCCGACCCGACATTCAACCTTGAATCGAGTTCTGTCCTTGGAGAGCCCCTGCCTTTTGTTGAGAGAAGGATGGGGCACCGGGTATGGAGAAGTAGGCGACTTCCCCTTCGTTTTCGTTTTGTCTTGGATGTTGGCTTCCATGACCGACCACATGCGATGGTCCATGACTCGTTCTGCCCCGTGGGGAGAGTTTTCCATCAGAACCCGTGCAGACTTATCCTCGCCATCATGTAGAACGTAGGCGACGGTCCATATGCGAGCACGACTGTCGATCGCCGAGTATAAGGTCGGCGATGCAGTCGAGCCACGTTTTGAAGTGTTCTATTTTGTGACCTGTCTTTCTGTCTTTCTCGTGGTCCTCTTCTCTTTCCTCTTTTCTTTTTCTTTTTTATACCTTGGACACTCAACGCCACACATATTCGGCCATTCAGTCTTGGCAGCCCTACGAGGCACAACCTTATCAATTTATTCTATTTTGTGCTCGACCTCCTCCACTACAATGACAAAGGACGAAGACAACATTGAGCTCGGCACGAGCAAGGCCGTCGAGGCCGGCGACGTCTCGGCCATCCACATGACCAACACAAACGACGCTGGCGACGATGTCGACCTCAAGGCGCCCGTTTTGGCGACCGTGCCCCGGCCGGACAGCATCGCCAACATGTCCGACGAGGAGCTGCGCAAGCTCAAAGTCAAGATGACGCGCAAGATGGACCTGGTGATTATGCCGATCATGGGTATTCTGTACATTCTCAACTATGTCGACCGCTCTGCCCTGGCTGCCGCCAAAGTCTACGGTATCATGGATGATCTCGGCATGACCACGCAGCAGTTTGCCACTGCCATCTCGATCTTGTTCGTCGGCTACCTGCCCTTCCAGATCCCGTCCAACCTCATCATGACCCGCATCACGCGGCCCGGTCTTTATATCTGCAGCGCCGCCGCCATCTGGGGTGCCGTTAGTGCATCGACGGCAGCCGCCAAGTCGTACTCTGGCCTGCTGGTCATCCGCGTGTTTCTGGGCGTCACGGAGGCCGTCTTCTTCCCGGGCGTCTTGTACTTTTTGAGCGCCTGGTATGACCGCTCCCAGCTGGGCAAACGCCTGGCGGCGCTCTTCATGTTCCAGATGCTCGGCAGCGCTTTTGGTGGCTTTGTCGCGGCGGCCTGTCTGACGCTCGACGGCCGCTACGGCATCGCCGGCTGGCGCTGGCTGTTTATCGTCGAGGGCGTCGTCACCGTCGGCTGCGGCATCATCTTTGCGCTCATTATGCCCGAGTTCCCGCACAATGCCAAGCGGCTGCTGACCTCTGTCGAGCGGGACTATGCCGTGTGGCGTCTCGAAATGGAGGCCGGCGCCGGCGAGGCGCACGAGGAGACGACGGTGTGGCAGGGGTTCAAGCTGGCGATGACGGATCCCAAGATCTGGGCGCTCGTGTGGTGCGGCGGCATGGGCCAGGCAATGGGCACCATTGTCAACTTTTTCCCGTAAGTACCAGTGAGCAGGCCGATAGATTTGATCTCCCGTTCCCTACTAACTTGACAGAACCATCGTGTCGACGCTCGGATACAGCAGCTTGATCACTCTCCTGCTTACTGCCCCTCCGTACATCCTGGCCGCCATTGTCTTCTACATTATCTCCTACATTAGCGACCGCAAGAACGTCATGTACATAATCATTGTCAGCTGCCTCGGCGTCGCCGTCGTGGCCTATGTCATTGCCCTCTCGACACTCAACATTGGCGCCCGCTATTTCGCCATGATGCTCATGCCCTCGGTCTGCTCCGGCCCGCAAATCATGCTCTACAAGACCTTGCACCTGCACATGGCCCGTCCGTTCCCCAAACGCGCCGCCGGCGTCGCCATGATCAACGCCATTGGCGGCCTGTCCAACGTCTGGGGCAGCTACCTGTACTACGACGGCCCGCACTTTTACGCCGCCTTTGGCACGCTGCTGGCCTGCACCTTTGCCTTTTTCGTCACCATCACGCTGTACCTGCTCCATGTCCGGCGCCTGAACCGCCTTCTCGGCGGTTCGCCCGAGGACCAGCGCAAGGCCATGAAGAGCGGTGTCACGCAGCAGCAGGTCGACATGGGCTGGCGGTATGTTGGATACTAGGCGGTGGGCGAGAGGTGGTGAGATCAATGATTGGAAATGGAGAGATGTTTATCAATTGTGGTGAAACGACCTATTGCAGAAGCTCTCTTCATCGATAGCGAGGCTAGGATCCTAAATCAAATGTATTGTGCTTCACACGAAAACCGGAGCATACTTACATTGAAAATGAGGCTCGACTTGATAATAGACGTTCATACCCAAAAAACAGGCTTTCACAAAATTTATGTGCATCGATATGCTCACCCAGTGTCTTCCTTAGCATCACCACGTTGGACTTTCCTCCCGCTCTTCCTCGATGCTCACTTACATTTTCCACTTCCTGCCTTTTTCGGTGTGAAAGCCGTCACTTCTTTTTAGTCTTTTCTAGCCTGCCATGTCTTGCCCTGTAGGGGCAGCACGCTATGCCTGCCTATTATGGCCCATTACAGCCCGTTACAGCGCTAACATGTGCTCACGTGTCGCTAAACAGGGCCCGCCGTCACGCTAAAGCGGCCCTTTGTTAGCTCGTCCAGGGGATTGACAGCCCCAATTGTCCAATTGACTGCAGAAATTTCTGCACTCTCGACGCTCTTTGACGTTTTCTTGGTGTGGAGGGCTCATGATTGACAGATTGACCGTGTAACCGCTGTATCCCCGGCGAGGAAGGAGGAGAAGACCAGGCATTGGGCAGCATCTGACAGGGAAAGTGACAGGGTCGAGCCTCTTTGCCTGTGGGGAAGGAGCGACCCCAGGAAAATGGTGGAGAAGGAAAGACGAGAAAAAAAGAGGAAAATTGGGAGAAAGGTTGCTCCTTCCGTTTGTCGTCGGCTGTTTTCTCAGTCGTGTTTTCGTGTGTCATTCCTTCCCAAGCTTTACATGTGCCTTCCTTTTCTGACAGCTTCACTTTCCTTTTACCTTCCACGTATTGGCCCCCCTTTTATTTCATTTTCTGCCTTTTCCCGTCCCTCATCCTCTCGTCTGTTTCCGACAGGTTCTGCTCTGCGAAAACGGGGAAGCCTGTCATCACCATCCACTTTCCACTTGCAGCTGCTGCGGTCCCGCTCTGATCGGCCACTCGAGCCGACAGAAAGAATACCTACCCGACCGAGCAAAGGAAAGCAAAGGACCAAGTCCGATCCGGATCGGGTCTCACATCTTCTTTACATTCAGCCTCACTCTCTTTTCCCCGCCCCGCCTCTATGCATCAATACCAGTCATCACCGCGCCCCAGCGGCGGCAGCGGCGGCGCATGGTTCTCGCCGGCCACGCCATCTGCGCGCTCGGCTCGGTCGAGAGAGGGATGCTTGACGTGCAAGTAGGTCATCTCACAGTACCTGACCTGTAACCTATCCTTTAATTCTGACCCACTGACTTTGACCCCCAGACGCCGCAAGGTCAAGTGCGATGAGCAGCGCCCGCGGTGCTCGCACTGCGAGCGCCTGAACATGGAGTGCAAGTGGCGGCCGCTCGTGAACAATGCAAATGGAAACGGCAATGCCAATGGTGCCTCGCATTACAACCACACGAATGGCCACGGCCACGGACATGACGCCACCAACGGAATGCAGCAACAGCTGCAGCTGCCGGACCGGCCCATGTCGGCGTTCATGTCGACCCTCGAGCGGCCGCCGTACGATGGCGCCGTCAGCGACGCGTCGGCCGGGCAGGCCCCGGCACCAGGCCACGCTCAAGCCCCGACGCAGAACGGCAACGGAAACGCCAATGGAAACGTCAACGGATCCAGCCACGGCCGGAGCATGTCGACCTCCGTGACCGCATCAACGTCGGCATCTTCACCACGCCTCTTTAACGGAAACGGGACAGCGAACCAGAGCAACAACATGCTTGCCCAACAGCAGCAACACCAATCACAGCAACAACAACAATCACAACAACCGCCCTCTCAACCAACACCACAACAGCAACAAACCCCACAACCACAACCCACCCATGCGGTCAACCAAGTATTTGACTTTGCGAGCTTCATGTGGGACGCCGACGACATGTGGCAGGACGTGCGGCATCAGATGGGCGTGGGTGGCCTGATTGCCGACATGGGTGGCGTGCCGGGGCTGACTGGGTCGACATTCAACAATGGCGGCGCGGGCAATGGCCTCACCACCGACGCCAACGGCAACCTCCTTCAACACCAACACAGCGCAGCCGACATTCACATGAACGAGTCAACACAAGGTGGCGGCCTGTCATTATCACCACAGACGGCGGAAGCCCCAGCGGCCGAAAATTATCGTTTAATGGACTACTTTATCCACGCCGTCACACCGCCGATTTTGGCCGAAGTCGAGACGCAAAAGAAGTGGCTAGTGATGCGGCGCGTGCTGGTCGGGCGGGCCAACGCGTCGTCAATGGTGCGCTGGGCCATCCTGGCGTTTTCCAACTTTATGCTTGTGCAGCGTGAGGGCGCGTGGCTGGCTAGCCGCCAGAACCACTACGAGAACGCGCTGACAGAAGTGCTGGCGGCCATCGACATGGCAGCGACGGCGGCTGTACTGTTGGACGGTGGCCAGAGGCGAGAAGATACAAACGGTGCCGGCAACGGAAACGGAGCAGCAAACGGCGGCAATAACGACAACGGACCGGGAACGACAGCAACGACAGATTCAGGGACGACGTCAGCGGCGGGCAACAACGCCATTACGAACAATAAGGGAACATCGACAAACGGTCACAATACTGGCGATGTCAACTACGCACCTGCGGGTGTCGCGGCACCTAATGATACGAACAACAGTAATCAGAACGGAAACAACAAACTCCACGGCCGGTTCCTGACTGGTAGTGTACAGTCTCGTGCACCGTCAGTACAGCCAGTTCTATCGCTGTCAAGATCTAGCACGCACCGCGAGAACTTGCTGGCGACACTATTCTTCCTCAGCTATGTCGACATCCTCGAGAGCCGCATCGACGCTGCTCACGCCAACCTCAAACGCGCACACGATATCCTCAAGAACAGCGAAAAGGGCGGCAAGTTTAGTGCAGTCGAGCGGCAGTTCTTGCTCTGGTTACGGCTGCTCGATGCCCGTGCTGTGTCAGCTGGCGGAGAAGGCCTGTTCTTGTCGACTGACGACGAGCGGCTACTTGTGGAGACGCCGCCGGCCGGAGCACTCGAGGCAGAACTGGGCCAGATGGACGGTGAGGGCGGGGCCAACGGAGCCAACGGAGCCAGCGGCGGAGGGCCGGTGACGATGGGCAGCACCAACGGAAGCATCACGACACCGACAGGCATCGACCCGCCAAACGACGACATCGAAGACGTGCTGTTCCAGATCCTGTACCAGCCGGGTATTCTCTTCTTCCAGAAAGTGCAGAGCTTCATGGGGAGGATCTCGCGGATTGACCCGTGGCACCGGTCCCGAGGTACAGTCGAAGACGAAATCGATGTGATGAACATTGGCGCGGCGATTGCCAAGGACTTGCGCACACTCTACGACAACCGGCCGATGCTGATGGACTATGCCGTGGCCGGCAAGCTGACAGCGGCTCACGTGTCGGCACACCTGGCGTTTGCGGTGACACGGTCCTTTCGCACATACCTGTGCAACTACTACGCAAGTAAAGTGCACTTGCACCGCGTAGCCTACAAGACACTGCCCCTGACACAAGAGGCGACCGAGGCGCTGGCACAGATTCGGCATTATGCCCGTCTTCTAGTGGAGGCACTGGACGCCGAGGACGCGCTGCCGGCCAACATGCTCTGGCCGCTGCTGATGCTGGGGTCGGAAGAGCCCGACCCAGTGGAGCGGGCATGGATCCACACGCAGATCATGCGCATGCAGACGGTGGCGGGCAACTCCAAGATTACGGCACAGGTGCTTGCCGAGCTGCAGGCGCGGCAGGACGCAGCACAGGCGCGGGTGGACATTCGGTCGGTCATGCACGCCATCTTCAACTCGTGTTTTGCGATTGTGTAGGCGAACCCTGCGCAGCAGGCAGATGAAAGAAGTAAAATAATATTAAATTTAATAAAAATTGCAAACTTTTAAACACGCTTTCTATTTACTTGGTGGCCCCTCCCTACTTGAACAGGTGCTTGTTCACGGGCGTCAATGGCGGCTGCCCCGTCAGGACATTGCGCACGTTCTCCATGGACAGGCGCTCAAAGCCAATGTTGGTCTCGAGCGCGCCGCCGGCCGTGTGGCAGGTGAGGGTCGCTTGTCTTGAGGCGACAAGACGGGGGTCAACGTTGGGCTCGTCCTCGAAGACGTCCAGGCCGACCGCCGACAGCTGGCCCGACGCCAGCGCGTCCACAACGGCGCCCGCGTCCACGAGGCCGCCGCGGGCAATGTTGACGAGCCGGGCGCCCTTTTTCATCTGGGCGATGCGCGTCGCGTCAATGAGCTTGCCGCCGCTGCCTGGTGCAGCGACGACGACACAGTCGGCCGACGCCAGCATCGATTCGAGACTCGGGTGCCCGGTGGCATTGCCGGCCGCTGCTTCCTGCTCGGCGGTCTTGGGGAACGGGTCGTAGTACTCGATGCGCATGCCGAACGCGGCGGCGGCCTTGCTGGCGATGCGCTGGCCAATGTTGCCGAGGCCGATGATGCCCAGCGTGTGGCCCTGGGGGTTGTGTGCGGTGTGCGGGCAGTTGTGGTGGGCGTCGAGGAAGGTCGCAGTGTCACCCGCGCGGGCGGCCATGTTGGACCACTGCATGTTGCGGAACACCGAGATAATGTGGTAGAGGGCCATGTCGGCGACGGCTTCGGACGACGCCGAGGCGCCGTTGCAGTACAGAATGCCGGCGGCGGCCAGCAGGTCGACATCGGCCCAGTCGTAGCCGGCGCCGGCGGACGCAAACACTTTCAGGGAGTCGGGCAGCAGGGGGATGAGCTCCTTGTCCCAGCGTCCCATCTCACCGCCCGTGGACCAGAACGGCCGCATAATGGCCGAAAAGTCGCCCCATTTGCGCGTCCGCAAAGCCTCCAAAAAGGCCGGACGCTGGCGGTCTTCAAGGGGCGGGTTGATGATTGTGAACTGGTCGGCGAGGCTGGCATAAAGCTCGAGGTTGTGGCGGACGGGGTCGCCCAGGTGGAGGATGACGGGTTTGGACATTTTGAGAAGGGGTGGGTGCGGTTGTGAGGGTGTTGAGGAAGGAAATGAGATGTAGGGGTAGGAAAGGATAAGATAAAACACAGACAATAAGCAATGGACAAAATGGGAAACACAAGGAAGACGAATTGGGAGGACACGTCAGTTAAGGAATATGGATGTCACGTCGTGACGACGGTGATGAGCTCCGATGAAAGAAAGCTTGGTCGCGAGATCGCAGTGGCACGTCACACGTCGCGAAGGCAACAAAAAAGGCAAAAAGGCAAGGTCATTCAGGTACTGACGCATGTGCGGAGGCGGAGGGGAAGGAGGAAGTGGGTTCGATTGAGAATGGGGCTCTGTTGGGATTCTAGCTTAAGAAAGTGCTTGCATGGTGGATGCGGAGAAGAAAGAAAGAGGCGACATCAAAGCCTGAAAGACGTGGGCTCCGTCGCACCGACGCAGGTCGGATGCGCCAGTCTAAATCGGGAAGCCACGACGGTGTGTGCCAGTGTATCGTGCCGGTACCGGGCCCCACCGTCCCGCCAGCGTGTAAGTGGTGTGGGGCCACCCTAAAGTGCCGACACCACCGTGCCTTCCTTTTCGAGCATCTTCGACCACATTTGAACACCCCATTTGACTTATGCCTGGCTGCTAGGCACGTCAACCTCATCCATCCAGGGAATCGACTCTTGGGCACCGCGGCGGCTGACGGCGACGGCAGCCGCACGATTGGCCCAGGCGACGGACGCAGCGACGGTGTGCCCCTGGACCAGCCCCAGGGCATAGGCACCGATAAACGTGTCGCCGGCGGCGGTTGTGTCGACGACGGTCGTTTTTGCGGCGGGGACCAGGCCACTCTCCGAGGCTGATGCATGGTAGACACCTGCTCCGCCGAGAGTAATGACCACGTGCTGGACGCCGAGCGTCAAGAAATGGGCGGCGACACGAGCCAGCTCTGCGTCTCTTTTTGTGGGAGACAGATCGAGCGTTGTCCCACTCAAGAACGACGCCTCGGTCTCGTTGACGACGAGGTGGGTAATGCACCTGTAGGCATCTTCTGGGAGGTGGTCGGCGGGCGCGGCGTTGAGCAGCACGGGGATGCCTTGACGGCGGGCCGTTTTCAAGATCTGGAGGACCGTTGGGAGAGGAATCTCGAGCTGGAGGAGGAGGAGAGAGGGAAGGACGCCGTCGACCAACGGTAGACTTTCGTCGTAGTCCTCTGGAGACAGACTGGCGTTGGCCTCCGCTGACAACAGGATCCGGTTCTCGCCGCCGGCGGCCTCGTCCACCAAGATGACGGCGACGCCGGTGCTCTGGCCGGGCCGGACAGCAATCCCAGACGTGTCGATGCCCACCGCCCCCAACGCTGACGTCATTTTCTGCCCGTACACATCCTCGCCAACAGCGCCGACCATGCACACGCTGGCGACGCCATCTTTTGGCGTGCGTGCTGTCCGCCCTAGCTTGGCACATGCGACGGCCTGGTTGGCGCCCTTGCCGCCCAAGCCCGTCCGGAAGCCGTTGGCGGCCATAGTCTCACCGGCGGCGGGCATGCGCGGCGTGTAGGTGACGAGGTCGGCGTTGAGGGAGCCGATGACCATGATGGATGGCGTGGGCCCCGAAGAAGAGGGGCCAGAGCCCTGCTCATGCGGGGAGCCGACGGGATCGGTGCCGACAGTTGGAGAAGCCATGGCGAGGAGGAGAAGTGGAGGAGTGGGTCTGGTTGAGGGTCGAGGTCTGGTAAGGTTGTTGTCCTGTGACGGTATGGTGTTTTTTGTTCCTCTTGTTCCTTTTTGGGCTGGCAAGCTCTACGGTAGGCACGAAAGCTGTGCTCGGCTTTATCTACGAGGCTGCCATGTCAAGACGTTCTAGAAGCTTGACGAGACAGAAAAAAATATGTGCCGTCGCGTGGCAGGAGTCTGATCGTGACGATGAACTCATTCACAGAGAACAAAATAAGAGCCGACGAAGATTCACGTTGCAGGCGTGCAGGAACAAAGTGAACGAAAGAGAATGTCGACAACGTGGCTGGCCAAGTGGACCGCCCGATCGGATGTTGTGAATGCGGTTTAGTGCGGCTCCTGCTAGCTTCCAGGGCTCTTTAGCGGGTGTTAGCGTGTCTCCGGGTTCCCCTCAGTGGATGCAGTGTTAGTGGCCTCGTCGCATTCACCAGTGCTAGCGCATCCGATCAACAGTGAAGAGCACTGCGACGATTCTGTGAAACACTGCGCCAACTCCGCGACTCGGGGTCTTTCACAATTTTTTTGGGAGCAAACGCTGTGGATATTGACTGCCGTCGAGATCACGCATCATACGGTCATACGGTCTTTTCTAGACTACTCCTAGGCTATGCGAGGCGAGCGTGGGGGAACGGCGTGACAGACAGTAATACCATTAGAAAGTAGCATGGATCGGTGGATTCGAGGCCGACAGCAGTCTTCCAGGTGACGTGACGGCCAGTGAGAGAGCAGGGAAAGAAAGTAAAGAGGGGGGCATGAAAGAAAAAAAGGACACAGAAAGACGATCGGTCCAGACTGGTCCGATGTAGGCTGGGCTTTACAAACAAGAAACAAAGATCCTAGCCTGCTTCTGCTAAAACAAAACAAAACAAAAGTTACCAAACATCATTCCCATCTCATTCTTTCTCTCGCTCACACAACTTCACCACTCTCAACACTCCCTCTCACCAACTTCCCCTCACCACCACCACCCCTCACACAAAACACACACACAATGGGCTCCGTCACATCACCCAAGGCGTTCCCGCCGGGCATCCACGTGCCCAGCCTGACGTGGTTCCGCGACACGGCCGCCCAAGAAATTGACTGGGACGTGCAGCGCGCGCACTTCCAGTTCCTGGCGACGTCGGGCCTGCACGGCGTGGTGATTGCCGGTACGAACGGCGAGGCCGTCACTCTGTCGCCGGAGGAGAAGACGCAGCTGGTCAAGGAGCTCAAGACGGCCGTTGCGGCGTCTGGCAGCGACATTACCGTGACCGTCGGCTGCGGCGGCCAGAGCACGCACCAGGTGATTGCCGAGACACAGGTGGCCGCGGCGGCGGGCGCCGACTTTGCGCTGGTGCTCGTGCCCAGCTATTTCCACTTTGCCATGAACGAGGAGGCCATTGTGACGTTCTTTGAGGAGCTGGCCACCGCGTCCCCCATCCCGGTTCTGGTGTACAACTTCCCCGGTGTCGTCGCCGGCCTCGACGTCAACTCGGACATGCTCTCGCGCCTCGGCAAGCACCCCAACATTGTCGGCGTCAAGCTGACGTGCGGCGGCATTGCCAAGGTGGCGCGCGTGCGCGCCGAGTTTGAGCCGGCCACATTCTGTGCGCTCGCCGGCCAGAGCGACTGGCTCGTGCCGGCATTGGCGGTCGGCAGCACCGGCACCATTACCGGCGTGGCAAACCTGTACCCGCGCGTGTGCGTCGAAATCTACAACAAGTATCAGGCTGGCGACATCGCCGGCGCCTCCGCCCTGCAGCTCAAGCTGGCCGAGATGGAGTGGGGCTTCGGCAAGGGCGGCATCAACGGCACCAAGTGGGTGGTGGCGTCGCTGCGCGGCTACCCGCTGGCCAGCTGCCACTGCCGCCGGCCGTACCCGCAGTTCAGCGACAGCAAGAAGCAGCAGTGGATCACGGGCGTGGTCGGCGCGCTGGCCGCCGAGGAGGAGAAGCTGGTGGCGGCCGCAAAGAACTAAGCCGGCGTAGCAGGCAGATGGACATTACGAAACGAGCAGGACACAAGTTTGCATATAGACAATAGAATATTGACGTACAAGTTTGATTATCTGAAATATGCGAGTGTGTGAATAGGCGAAGACATGAATATGAATGCAATTGTAGTTGAAAACGCTCCGTCTCGTCTAGTCTATAATCTATATCGCTCTCTAGCCTTTGAAAACACCCTTCATGGGCCTTCCTGCCAGGAAGAGCCGCAAATTCTCTGCAATCAGGTCTGTACAGCCGTCTGGCCGCCCACCGGCTGCATGTGGTGAAATCAGCAGGTTGGGTGCTGTCCACAGCCGACTCTCGGCCGGCAGCGGCTCCGTCTTGAAGACATCGAGTGCTGCACCGCCCAGCTTGCCAGCCTCCAGAGCATCCACCAGTGCGTCTTCATCGACAGAAATGCCGCGGCCGACATTGACGACCCAGGCGTGTGATGGGAGGAGAGCCAGTCTTTCTGCATTGAGAGCGTCCTTTGTCGCTTCTGACCCGGGTAGGATCATGACCAGAGCGTCCGTCTCGGGCAGGAGTCGTGGCAGCTGGTCATCACTCAGAACTTCAACACCCGCTCGGACGCCCGGCCGCCGTGCCACGCCGCGCACATTTGCTCCAAAGGCTTGCAGGAGCGGCGTCAGCTTGGACGCAATGCCGCCAAAGCCCCAGATGAGGACTTGGGCACCTTTTAGGGAGCGAAACTCGCCCTGCCGTGGGTACGGCCCACCCAGCCTCGCCGGCCATTTTCTTTGGAGCTGGCAATCCCGCGCCTCGTAGAACCGCCGCGCGCCGTCCAACAATAAGCCGACCGTGTGCTCCGCCACCGTTTCGTCGTGGATGCCGGCGCCGACCGTGATCACCACCTTTCCTGTGTCAAAGCCCGCCTCCAGCACATCGTTTGGGCCCGCCGCGAGCGCCTGCACCCACTTTAGGCTGTGCAGCCGGGCGGCGGCGTCGGCGAGGTTGGCCTTTGTGTTGATCCAGGTGACCATAATGTCGGCGTCGAGGACGTCGTCGGCGAACGGCTTGGTCACATCGTACGGGACGAGCTCAACGGCAAAGCCGCGGAGGCTGTCAATGTCGAGCTCGAGGGAGGTTGGGTAGAGGAGCTTCATGGGGGCGAGACGTGAGTCGAGACGAGTCGAGTCGAGTCGAGTCAAGTCGAGTGAGTCTAGTCGATGGTGATCGAGGCCCTCGATTAGGGATGCAGTTCGTCTGACAGGAATGGGAGGCCGGTGTTTTCCCCGGATCTCTGGTTCCAGGGTCTCCAAGACATGTGCCGGTTATGTTATTGCGACATACGTCGGACTGTCTTTTTCTTTTCTTTTCTCTCCTCTTATCTACGGATACCAGCATCAACCCCGACAGCCCACTTCTTCTTTTCTCATCCTCCCCTCTTACCCCAACCCTCGGATACTCCATCACGGCTGCAGACAAAACAACCCCAGTCTCGTCGGGAAGGCTAGTCCGCCAGCAAACGTTAGTCTCGTTCCAACTTTGAGTTCGGCCAGCATGCCCGACTACAGTTGTTTCCTGTCCACTGTCCACTGACAATACCGTTCATTCCCGGATTTCAATCCTTCTCTCTTTTGACACTTCCCCATATCCTCGGGTGCGGCTGTCCACTTCCCCAGATTTCTGGGGCGCATCAACAGTAAACTGCAATTATTTTGTAGCGCTGACAACAGCGGACGATCACTACAACACGTCTTGTATTGTTGTCTTTCAGTGACTGTAGAGTGTCCATTGTAGCGTGTCTGTTGATTTCGCGTAGCTGTGTCCTATCATGTTTCTAGTATTTCTCATTCTTGTTTATTGTTGACTGTCAACTTGTTTCCTTTTCATATTTATTTTCAGTCCCCGAGATCGTCGTCCCATACTCTCGCGTCTCTTGCATTGTACACTGACGATCTTTGAATCTTTTCTCCTTTATTTTCATTTTTGTTTTCTTACAACTTCTCTCCTCTGGCAAGCCAACATGACGACGGCCTACCAGTACGCCATTGGCGTCGCCCTCTTTGCCTCGATTGGCACCTTTTTGTTTGTACGTAGTCTACGCTCACCAATCATCGTCACCACCGCTAACAACCCAGGGCTTCGATACGGGCATCGCCACGACGACCATCTCCCACGCCAGCTGGAAAGACTACATGGGCCACCCGAACTCCGGCCTGACGGGCGCCGTCGTGTCCGTGTTTATTGCCGGCGAGGCTGTTGGGTCCATCACCCAGTTTGCCCTCGGCGACCGTCTCGGCCGTCTGGGCTTCCTGCAGTTCCTGTGCGTCTTGGTGACCATCGGCGCGGCCATCCAGACGGGTTCGGTCAACATTGGCATGTTTTTGGCCGGCCGGGCCATTGCCGGCGTCGGTATCGGCGGTCTCGTGGCGAGTGTCCCTCTGTATCTTGTCGAGATCTCGGCCCCCTCGTACCGCGGCTTCATTGGCAGCATCTCCGGCTGCGGCATGACCCTGGGCATCTGCGTGTCCAACTGGGTCGGCTTCGCCTGCGCGCACGCGCCGTACGGCAGTCTCCAGTGGCGCCTGCCGCTCGGTCTCCAGATCCCCTGGGGCGTGCTTTTGTTCATTGGCCTGGCCACGTTTATGCCCGACTCGCCGCGCATGCTGATCCGCAAGGGCAAGATTGACGCCGCCCGCCGCGAGTTTGTCAAGATCCGCAAAGACCTGGTCACGGACCACGAGGTCGCCGACGAGTTCCGGCTGATGCAGGGCCAGATCGAGTACGAAATGGCCCGCGAGATCAAGTCGTACCGCGAGGTCTTTACTTTGTACAGACACCGCGCCCTCGTCGCCATCTCCATCCAGGTCATGACCAGCCTGACGGGCGTCAACGTGATCCAGTACTACCAAAGTAGGTCTCCCGTTCTTCTCCTTTACGTTAACTTCATCCCGCTAACGAACAGCCACCATATACACCAACCTCGGAATGGGCTCGATGACCATCCTCGCCCTAGCCGGCGTCTACGGCACCGTTTCTTTCCTCTGCAACTGCATCACCACGTTCTGGCTCATCGACCAGTGGGGCCGCCGCAAGATGCTGCTCACCGGCATGGCAGGTATTGTCCTCGTCGAAATCTACACGGCCGAAATGCAGCGCGGCTTTGCGACGGGCACAAACCACGTCGGCCAGGGCTTTGCCATCCTCGGCATTTTCCTCTTTGCCGTCTTCTACTATTCTTTCCTCGGCAGTACCGTCTGGATCTACCCCCCCGAGATTTTGCCCCTCGAGCTCCGCAACAAGGTCGTCGCCATCGCCACCGCCGCTCATTTCATTGTCAACATTGGCATCACCGAGGCCGGCCCGACCGCGTTCAAGAACATCCAGGAGAACTACTACTACGTGTTTGTCGGCTGCACCATCATCTTTACCGTCATCGGCTACTTCTTCTACCCCGAGACGCGCAAGAAGACACTCGAGGAGATTGCCGGCGCGTTTGGCGACCAGGTCGTCACCCAGATTGAGGAGAAGACCGGCGGGATTACTGCTGGTGTCGAGGCCGTCGAGGAGGTGTAAACGTGATGGGAGAGAGAATGGAATATTTTGGAGCCCTGCAGTGTGTGCTGTATATAAGATGATATACCATGTTTAGGAGAATAGTAAAATATCAAATCAAAAGTGCCGTGGCTCAATCTTCTCAATAATTATACTGAAAACATGGCCGTATTTCTTTACTTGTTTATTTATAAAATAGATAAAGATGTGATAGAAAAGGCCTGTTACTTTGGCTACATATACAGAGATTTCCAATACATACCAAAAGACATCATCCCATACGCATAAACAGTCTGTACACAATAAAATGATACGAAATCCATGGTCTATTATGTATCTATTTTGTCTATATCTCAACTCTTGATGGGTTTAACCAAGGATCTCGTCACTACTCAGTGTCAGTATCATTCAACAGTTTACGTCCATGCACACCATCGACTCACGTGTATGTGTCTTCCGGCATGCGGATACCGTCATTGATCGACACGCCCATTAAGCGGCCGCCGTCGACGGTCAGCAGGGCGCAGTTCATGTACGCGCCGCCGGGGCTCGAAAGCAACAAAACGGGGGCGACCATTTCCTCGGGGCGGCCCGGCCGGCCGGACGTGCACCGTTTCGCGGCGCGCTCGGCCTGGTGGTTGATGTCGTACGAGTGCTTGCCGGCGCTGGTGCCGGTCATTTCGGAGGGGAAGATGCCGGGGCAGATCGTGTTGACGCGGATGTTCATGCTGCGACGCGTTAGCGGAGCAGCAAATTAGGGAACGACAAAGAACTCACGGATGGAGACGGCCGGCCAAAAGTTTGGCGAGATGGAGGGCTGTTTGTTAGCGGAGAGCAAATCAACGAATCATTTGAATCTGGGCACGGGACATACTGGCCGCCTTGGACACGCTGTAGATCAGAGAGCCCATGCTGCGCTGGTTGGCGAGGGCTGCCAGCGAGGCAATCACGCAGACGTTGGGCGACTCCGACTTGCGCAGCAGCGGGATGAAGTTGACGGTCAAAAAGTAGACGCCCATGACGTTGACTAGACTGTTAGTGAGGGTCATGGTTGGTACATATGAGGAGATGCTCACTCTGGTTGCTGCGTTCAAAGTCCTCCCTGTGATGGGTTAGTATAATATTCATATCGTTCAAGTGTTGACGTAACCTACTCGTTCAAACCGTTCATCAGCAGATTCTGCACCTGGTCGGCTGGGTACGTTAGCAGCCTTCCCATTAGATAATAACGATAACGTCCTGCTAGTACTCACCATCATTGTGGTCGGTCGCCTTGACGCGCCACGGGCTGTTGACGCCCGCATTGTTGATCAGCGTGTCGATGTGGTCCTCTTTCGCTTGCACGGCCGCCACAATCGCCTTGCAGCCCGCCTCTGTCTGCACGTCGCCCTGGATCGTGTGGATGTCGCCGCCAATCTGCGCGGCCGCCGTGTCCAGCACTTCTTGGCGGCGGCCCGAAATGTAGACGCGCGCGCCGTTGACCGCGAAACCCTCGGCAATCGCCTTGCCCAGCCCGGAGCCGCCGCCCGTGATCACGACGACCTTGCCCTTGACCGAGAAGAGGTCTTCAATGCGGAAGGAGATTTGCTGTTCGGCCATTTTGTCGGTGTGTAGATGCTAATTGTCGGTGGTAGATGTCGACGGGGAAAGTCGTGATGTGCAATGTTGTCCAGTGGTGTTCAACGTTTTGCAGTATTGCATGTGGTGTTCAGGCTCGGACTTCCTCCGAGTCTCCAAATCTTGGAAAAAGGCACTCGCATATCTTTGTCTCCAATGGACTCCTATCGCCCCGCAGTCGCAGTCACGGTCGCATTGCGTACGTCCACGCAATTTCCAGCGACCGGCACTGCACTCACCCAACCGACGTCGGTTTTCGCTTTTCCGCAGTGGGCATCAATATCAAGACGAGGGGTGTCCCGTCGGCTAACTTACCCCAACCCAGGGCCGCTTTTTTGCTCCGTCTCCCCCCGGGGTGCGGAGGCGGCTCTGTTTTGATTTAGGTGTGGCTGTCGATTTTAACTTTTTGGCATGACGCTCCCGAGCGGAGACAGCCTTCCGCCCGCGTTCTTGGCTTTCTTGAGGTCATTCTAGCGCTTTAGCGCACCCGATCGGATTCTTCTCCGCACCGCGACTTCCTGGAGGAACATGGATCATGATGTGGGATGTAGAGGGGACCTTGGGGATTGCGGGCCTGTCATGGGGCAGGCCAGAAAGACAGTAAGAAAACGGAAAATGGCAACAGGAACCTGGAAAGCAAAGGGAATATCGGCGTTCCGAGTTGTGCTTGCTCTGACCACCATGTGACGACACTTTTTCTCGAGCTGCGATCACCGGCGACTGTTCTCGTCCGTCCTCGTATGTTTTTGCAGGCTTTCAACCGACGTCCAAGTCTACATCGGAGCCTCTCGTCGTGCTGACACTCGTCACAAACATACAAAAACAAAACGTCCCAAAGTCGTTATCCGGTCCACCTGACGCCAGATAATCTACTTTCGTATCCTTTCTACAACACACTTGTTGATCTTGACTTTTTTGTTTCTTTCTTTCTTCCCATCACCACCACCCATCCACACAGCACCATGGCGTCAAGTACACCTGTCGAGGACAGCCCCAAGGCTATTGTCCTGACCGACAAGGAGCGCGACAGCGGCATCATGAGCGACGCCAAGCTCTACGACGCCATCGAGGCCTTTTTCACAGACGGCCTCGTCGTCGTCGAGAACGCCATTGACGTCGCCATCGTCGACCGGCTCAACACCCGCATGCTCCAGGACACCGAGCGCCTCCTGGCCGGCCAGGGCCACGTCCACTTCAAGTAAGTTTCGGTCCTCGCTGCGCTCGCCCTTTTGTCTTTCCTCGCTCCGCTCGATTTCTTGTTCGCTCGCTAACAGTCAGCCACCTCAATGTCAACGCCGGCACAAAGGGCGCCGCCGTCGGCGGCAACTTGTCCCAGGTCCCGCCCATTGAAAAGGAGTTCCTCTTCCCCGAAGTCTACGCCAACAAGCACGGCGCCCGCATCGTCTCCAACATTCTGGGCCCCAAGCCCGAGGTCCATTTCATCCGTTCAAACACTTTGTTGGCCACCGACGAGCGCCAGCTCGTCCACTCGGATATTCGCTTCGAGCACCCCCAACACCCCTTTGCCGTTGCCTTCAACACGTGTCTGGTCGACGTCGGCCCCGAAAACGGCTCCACCGAGCTCTGGCTCGGCACACAAAACACAACCATCAACGACCACCGCGAGCTCGGCGAGCCCATGATCGACCCCGTGAAGCTCGAGGCGCGCCGCGCCGTGCGCCCGCCCATCTACCCGCGCATCAAGAAGGGGTCCATTGTTTTGAGAGATTTGCGGCTGTGGCACGCCGGCATGCCGAACCCGACCAACAACGTGCGCATCATGCTGGCCATTGTGTACTATGCCGGCTGGTACAAGAACGGCGTCGAGACACCACTGCCCGAGTCGCTGCGGCCGACCGTGGCCGACCTCGAGGCGTATGCCGACATCAAGATCGCCGCCAAGTGGGTACCCGACGAGGGCTACGACTACTTGGACATTAAGTTTAGCAACAACTTTAGCTCAACACTCACACCGTGGGTCTGGGACAAGATCAAGAACGTCAAGACCGTCAAGGGCTACTAAGCCAGATGACGAGGAGAGTGATGTATGACGTTCAAACAGTGTAATAATCTGATAGAAAAATGCAACATGTCGTTTATGATCACACAGAATACAAATACCCCCTCTGCCGTGAGCTCAATGCCTCATTTGTTTAGAGAAGTCACTGGGTTCCGATATCATGTGGAGGAATACCGTGCCAGATGGAGTAAACGACGAGGAAGAAGACCAGCACTGTCGCCTCTCCCACCCTCTTGGCAACGTGACATGGAACTTCCCTTTATCAACATGTGTAAAAAGCATGCAGGGCTTCCCCGTTTATCCAAGCCACTCAAAGGTCCTTTGCACTAGCCTCACTGCATCACTGAAATGCGTGAAGGATCTCTTATCCTCAAACAGCCTGTGATAAATGATCCTTTGTAAATTGTGTGCCGCGGAGAATTCATCTCAGTCGAGACAAGCGCCGTGGGATATTGTTCATTGTGCCCTCCACACTTGTTTAGAGTGCTCATTGCATGTTTTAAAAACTCCCATTCTTACCCGTCCGTCACTTTGTGTGCCACATGGCTTGATCCCGTCTCTCTTGAGAGACTAATATGTGTTTTGACTTTGAGTTCTGCCAGTGTTCCGCGCAAATTGGATTTCATAAAACAGGTGAGCTAAAGGGGAGGGGAGGGAAACAATCTGTGAGAGGGTGAACATGAAATGAATAAAAGGTAAAAGCAAAAGGGACGGAAAATAAGCATTCAGAACCGGTACTAACAGGTAAAGGAGACGGCTCGGGAGTTCTCTCAACGGTAAGAACTTGATGTTTGATTGTTGGAGGTTAAATATTGGTTGTTGGTGTGTCGTGTAGATTTGATGCTCATTCGAAGCTTTCCAGAAGGAGAGAAGCCTAGAACTCGGATACTGGATCCTCCGAGGTCATGAAGTAAAGGGTGTGGAAGAAAGAAAATCTCCTCGCGGGCGTAAGGCTGTCTCGTTCTGGATGTAAATGAAAATTTGTCAATAAAAATCAAAGAAACGAGCGGCCTCCTTTCGTTCCTGTTGTTTCTTTTACTTTCATTTTGATCTGCTCTTTTTCTCCTTTTCTCCTTTACCAATGGGTAAATATCGATCTTCTTTCGGCAGTATGGCTCCTACCATCGGGATATTTATTGCTCGATATTAAATCGTGTAAAAAAGAACGATTGCAGTCAAAATATTTTCCGAACGCACGGCCGCTC
The DNA here is from genome assembly GCA_021396235.1 of Sporothrix pallida. Lineage (NCBI taxonomy): Eukaryota > Fungi > Ascomycota > Sordariomycetes > Ophiostomatales > Ophiostomataceae > Sporothrix > Sporothrix pallida. The sequence continues at coordinate 131,304 of WNYG01000034.1, forward strand.
GAACAGGGGGCGGATGGCACGCTGCGCCGTGTTGCAGTTGGTTGCACCTGAGATGGTTCGGGAGAAGGCCTGGGAAGAGCTCGAAAATACACTGTATTACATAGTACAGAGCAAATTCAATTCAAATTGGAAGACAAAGAAGCGGTTAGCAATATGGATAGATTACTTATTGCCTATGGCAGATAATTGGCGGGCAGGAGAAATTGTCCACGCGATAATTGTGGTAGTTATTGTAAATCGCCAATTAGGCGAAATAGAAACGAAACAGCAATCTCTCGTCTTTCGTTTGGCTGGAACGTTCTGACTGCTGAAAACTTGCCTTTGAGCATTGATTGAATGAATCGATGTGTTATCATGTAGCTTTCCTTCGGCGGTTTGTTGCATTTTTCATCTTGCCTTTGTTTTGAAGGAATTACCCGAGACAGTTTGTTTTGTTTTGTTTTCTCGGTGTAATTGACTGCCCGAGTAAAGCCCGTCTCCTGTCGTCTGTCGGCTCCAGCACCTGTAATTCGCATCTCCTCAGCGGCTATCGGCATGCCCGGGACATCGAGGAGTCCATAAAAGAACTTCTTGAAGCTTCGAAAAGCCTTGGCATCCAAGACTTACAATGTTGGATCGCCCGCATGTCCGGCTAGTTGTGTCGATCAAACGGTCCTGGAAGCCAAGAGTGGTTGGTGTTGCGGTCGTCACGCGGTCGGTTGTGTTCTCAAGTCCCAAGGATCGTGTGCGAAAGTTCGAGAACGTTTTAGCAATTCTCGAAAGATGCAAAAAATGTCGACATCTCAAAAGAACATTTCGAGAAAAAGAAATGGTTTGCTTGACTTTTTTCCCGTTCATCCAACCAGGCATCATGCCGCCGAGGATGGCGTTCCAGGCAAAATATGCAGATGCACCGGTATGAGACGATAACGAAATCAACCAGAACCTGCAGCAGGGGCATAAACGGGTAGGAGTTGCGAGCGCTGGGCAGGGAAGGATCAGAAACGACACAGGGAGGCACCCGTCCCAATATGAAGGGGACATGTGAGGGGCCTGGTTCTCCTTGCGGTTTGGTTGTATGTGGTCGTATTTTGATTGCCTTTCGCCGTCGTGCGTGCAGACACTCTCGAAAAAGTATGGAACGTTCTCGGAGAATTAATTCGGCTTCTCTTCTCGTTCGTTTGTCCCTAAAGAGAATGCCCACCTTTTCACGCCTAACCTTGCCTTTCTTCATTCTTGCTCATGCCGGGATGCCATTGTCGAAACTTGGGGGTGGTTTCGAAACACCAGAAACAGGTGGCTGCCAGAAGCAAGAAGAGGCGGGGGGACGGGAAGGGGACCTACACAAGTACACAATGACCCTGTACACAAATGCATTTGTCAGTCAAGAGTTTTGCGGTGCCTGGGGTAATGGGATCAAATCGAGTCATACCTGTCGGTTTCCTTTTGTCTTGCTCTGCACGATCCAATGATCGAAACTGCCACGGAAACAATGTCCCAATCTTTGATCTGGTCCCTTGCAGTCGTTGAGCAAGATTCGATCTCTCGCGTAGGAGCATGATGTTTCCAGATGTCCACGATAGGTGCTGGAGAAAGCAAATGGAAAACCACCCTGCCAGTATATTGTACACAGGAGTAACAGCGGGTACGGGGTGCTCTCTGACACCAGCCACTCAACACGGGGCGGAAGAGCCAGCTTCCAGGCCCTGGTGGCCAGACCAGGCTCGGCGAAGTCTGTCCACGGCCACTAAAGTCGAGGACCCCTGTAACGATACAGCATCTGGATGGGGTTGGCCTGGTCCCATCTGCCACGGCCCCTGCCTCACTGCAACCCAACCAACCTTACCCACGAATATGGCGCCCACAGAGAGCCAAAAGAGCGGAGAGGGCATTTCGGGAGCTTGTAAACCCTGCTCTTCCTCTCCCCACCGCGCCTCGACATGGAGTTCTTTGGATCTCTCTAAGAGCTTTGATCGCCACGGCTTCTCGGATGCTCCGGTGCTTCTTCGCTCGACAGTGGTATGTTGACAGGTGTCTGTGTGTTCGTGCGGTGTTCTGTGTGCTGGCTGTGTTTTTCTATGTGGCTCCGTGCTTTGCATGTTGAAGAAAAATAAGGTTTAGTTAGTCGAGGCGTGTTTGGGAGAGTGACAAAAGACAAAAGGGGGAAAGATGTGTCGCGCAAAAGGCAAGACGAGCACGTCCTACAAAGGGCAGGAGGCAGGAGGCAGGTGGCAGCATCAGCAGGAGCACCCGGGATCTACCTTCCCCGTGCAGATACTTTCTTGTCTTCGTCTCCTGCCTTCTTTATCAGCATGTGCGAGGATACGTGCATATTCGTGCGAGGCTTCGCGCGCAAGGCAGGCCCATGTCAAATGCACCTTCCTTCGCTGGCGCCTTCCACTACCGTCGACAATCTTCAGTATCGTCGATGGCTCCTTCCACATCTTGTATTGCTGTCGCCCTCCCTCATCTCCCCCATCTGTTCCTTCCATTTGTATTTCTTTTGTCTTCAGTACCTCGTCCCAAAGGAAGGTGCGATCCTCTGCTTGCAACACACTTTCCGTGGTTCGCCCAAGAAAAGGGCATCCGTCTCAAAATTTCAATTTCACGGAAGAACGTGACAAAATCTCACTTCTGTTCTTATCCCCATCTCGTCCTGTCTTGACCGTCACTGACTCTCCTCACTTGTGCCCAACCCACCCCCCGTGAAACCCGTCCCCCACCCCCTGATGCTGGCAGTCTCTTGTGGCTGCACAACCATCTGCAGCTGCCGTGCAATCTACGGCCTCGTTTACTTGCTCGAAGTTTAAGACACCACGGCTTCCCAGACCAGCCTATTGGCGACAGGACACGCGAAAGCAAGAGCGCTTCGGCAGCAAAGCAAGAAGGGGCACGAAAACGAAAGAAGAAAAGACGAGAACTGCTGCTTTTCCTGGGCACGCGGTCGATGCCCCCATGAACACAGCGCACGCCGTGAGATTCGAAACGATCAAACAGGTGTATGCAATCCAGAATCCAAACAACCACATATCACACACCACACACCACACGCCTCAACACGTCCAACACGCACGACACCCACCACGCACAGCACATATATCGTCTAGGCCGATATCTGCAGCTTCACGTCTCGTCTCTGCCTCTGGACTCGCACCAGGCGCCGGTGTTGTCCTCCCCTGGCGGGCAGTGCCGGATGGTTTCCGAGAAAGGTTGATTCGTGGTGACAGTGGAGTACGTTCCCATTGTTTTTGCTTTTCTTGTTTTCCTCGTTGTGCTCATCCCGTCTGTCGGATTATTGTTTTGTCGTCTATGTTGTTCCATCATACAAAGTCATCTGCTCTCGATCCTCTTTTTTGTCTTTAATTCTGCCTCCACCGTCTCCGTCCCCCAGGTCATTGCACACGTCCAAATTCAGTCACTCAAAACCCCAATAACTCAATAACTCAATCTCGCTGTTGCGCTGGCCTGCCACGCCCCCCCTTTGGTACGACCAGTCTTTAATAACCCACATACTCGGCATCATGTTTCCTCACATCTTCCCTTGCCAGCTTCTTTGATTGCTTTTCTTCTCGATCCATCGTGTCTTTCATTCTCTCGTCCAAGCTTCCCGTTTACCCCATACTTTGAGCCCCCCTTAATATCTTGTTGATTTCACCTTCCACTCACCCGCCTGTCTTTACCTTTCTCGTCCCGTCTCGACATCTGGACCACGCCCCTTGTCATCCACTGTCCGCCATAGTCCCCTGTCTTACCTTGTCGACGCAATTTGCTCACTGCAGATGGCCAGGTCGCCTTGCCCACAGCCCCCAGTTCATGTTATATATTTTACCGATACATCGACTTGCACGGTTGTACCGGCGTAGAAACACTCTTTCGAATCTTTGAGAGGGGACACGGCAAGCGGCAGACATCAAGAACCCACGACAGATTGCCACAAAACAAACACTCGACGACACATTCATTTATCATCCATCATCCAACATCCGCGGCTGGCTCACGTTCACCGAGCCGTCACCAATCGAAATCGAAAGCTGACACCAAAGGATACCCTGGATACCCAGCTGTGTGCAAGCCACAACGCCAACACATGTAACTTCGGACTCTGTCGACAGTGGCGTACACAAACGCCCCAAGAAAAAGCCTCACTTCGCAAACTTCCTGACGAAACACACAGCGAAATCGTGACGCAGCAAAACGATCACAGCGGACATCAACACACGCCGATTTCGCGCTGAACTTGACGCGGGAACCTGCAGCTGCCCGTACCATCGCTATCTTCAACAGACTTGCGATCCAGACCAGTTTTCTGCCTGCCCAATCTTTGCTCCAAGCTAGGTCGGAGACCAGTGCCGATGAGACTGGCGATTTGTGCACTTTTTGTCGCAATCTTAACAGCCAGAACAATCACATACACGGCGAGGTAGCCACGGTGGCTGTACTTGATACGACTGGTTCCCTCTGTCACTGTCCCTCTTCTCCGGCCTCGTGCCCACCTCCAGTGGTGCGGCGAGCGCAACGAGGACCAGCATCAGCATGAGCATGAGTACATGCCCCAGGGCGACAGACCAACGTCGCAACTCATCATCTACACCGCACCCGATCAACATCGCAGGCGCTTCCTCACAGCAACCGCCATTCTTGCCAGCAGCAGCATCACACCCCTCAACTTCTGTTCCAACATCAGCATACAATCATCCATCGCATGAAACCCGCCCACAGTATCCCACCGACTACTCGGTGCCTCGATCGCAAGCGTATCCGGATCACGAAAATGCAAATGCAGCAAGATTCACCCCGGTCAACGCAGGAAATGACTTTGATTATCAGCAATCAAAACATCGCCATCACCCCCAACTGCCCGCATCGTCGGCACCTGGAGGCAGCTTTCCTTCAACAACTCTCCCACTACCACCACAACTACAACTACAACCTCAACCAACGTTGCCCTTGCCGTCCATTGCACCATCATCTTCTTCCGGCCCGATGCTATCACTGACTCCACAGTTGCCGCCTCTTCCGCTGCCACCGCCGATCCCCCAGAGTGCGGCGAACCTGCGCAGACTCAGCTCGTCCCAGCAGCAGCCTATGGGAAGCCGCCCTCCAACTGCAAGCAGCACCATGGGCATGTCTCCCATTGGAGGGGGCAGTGGAGGGGCAGGACGCATGGCATTCTCTCCCAGTCGAAGAAACAGCGGCAATAACAGCAATGTAAACAGTAACAACAATGATCCAGTATCGAGTCGCCCACCGACATCGCACAGTCGCAAGAGCAGCCAGTCCAGCGTCCACCAGTTCGGAGGGAACGCCGCCTTACAAGGGCGCAGGGGAAGCGGAGGTCCAAAGTCCAAGACAACGACAGTGAAAGAGGAAGCCGTTGCCTCAACTCACACGCTCTCGCCAACTTTGCCGAAAACAACGCCGTCGCCTTCCACATCCGGACCGCCAACGGGAAGTACAGCAATGCCTACTACCGCACCAGTGCCAGCAAAGTCAAGACGAGTACGGACAGGATGTTTGACATGTCGAGAACGGCATCTCAAATGTGACGAAAACACACCAGACTGCCTAAACTGTCGAAAAGGAAATCGGGAGTGCAAGCGTGGTTTACGGCTGAACTTTATCGACATCCAGACCAAACCAATCCCGTTTGTCCCACCGATCACCGAGTGGAATGGTAAGTTGATTGTGGTGAGTAAAATAATGACCATCAAAAAAAATATACTGACAGTTCCAGTTTCCTTCTACGACGAGTCTCGTCAGATTGCGTCAGAGTATGCAGGTGGCCTTGGCCGGTATCCTCGAGTCAAAGGTGCCACCTCGATACCACCTCCTCCATTTCCAGTTCAAGCAGTCCCTACTGTCAAGAGAAGGCGGCCATCAGCAGCAGTTGAAAAGACATCCAAAACTAATACAGCCTACAACACGTCTTCCGCCATTCCTCAAGCGGCTTCTCTCTATCCATCAAACACGCCATCAGCCCAAAGTTTACAAAATGACTCAGAAAGCGGCAACCGCAATCTCTCAAACTTTTCTTCCGTCCTTGGCCAGAGTCAAATAACGGCCAGCCATGAATATGGCGCGTATCCAGCAAAAGAAGAGCCACGGGAAAAGAAGCACGCCTACCAGGGCAGCGACGCCTCGAGCATAGCCTCGTCCATGGTGCCACAAGGTATGGGAGGCCCGTCCTCCGTGGCCTCTTTTCAGGCCGAAGTAGGGAACAGTCCAGAGGACGAGCCTCCAAGGGTTCAAGGCAGGCATGGAGGTGGAGGCATTGGAAATGCTGGTCACCTCAACGACAATATGCCCGAAGGTCTTCCCACTCCGCCGTCAGAGAAAACGGGCATTCTCAGAGGGAGCGGAGGAGCAGGCGGCGGCGGCAGCGGCGGTGGTGGAAGAGGCGGAGGAGGAAACGGACCGGCGGCGACCGGCTCTGGACATGGTGCGGGCGGTGGTTACGAAGACATCTACAACATCAGCGGCAACACCAGCAACAATGGCGAGAGAGAGTATCTCAACTCGCCCGACGAGGTCTTGTTTATGCAAGTCTTTGTTGAGGAGGTTGGTGTTTGGATGGACTCGCTGGACCGCGACAAGCACTTTAGCCGCATCATTCCATTTGTGGCCCTCAAGTCGCCCATGATGCTCAACGCCTTCCTCGCCTGTGGTGTCAAGCATTTGACGCTCGTCAACGAAGCCTACAAAGACGACAAGGCACTATTCTACTATGACACGGCAACAACCCAACTTCTACGGAGTCTGCAAAATCCGGACCGAGACATTGTCGAGTGCGCCACGACGGCTGTGGTGCTCAACGTCTACGAAATCATGAGCGAGAAACCCAACGAACGGATGAGCCACATCGCCGGCGCCCGTGCCTTGATTCGGGAGTGCGGCTGGGATGCACGCAGTAAAGGCATCGGCGCCGCCTGCTTTTGGCTCAACATTGGCATGGAAGTGCTAAGCTGCCTTGCCTTCAACTGGCCGACAGCCTGGGACCCGGATCAATGGGGCCTCGACACATCGTTTGCGACAGATCTAGGTGACAACAAAGAGGCCGACAAAACCCACAGCCGCCGAACAAGTCACCAGCAAGACACCTCCAAAATAAGCCATGGAGGACAGGAGGATAGTGTGGCCAGCAGCCGAAAATCACACCTTGACAACGAAGCGTCAACATCCAAATCCGACGAAGAACCCACCACCACGGCCGTGGCCTTGTCTGCAATCTCCAGCAGCAGCGATGAGGAGACGTGGGTCCATCGTATCTTTTACATCGTGGCCAAGATCGCCAACTTCCGTGCTGGTGTCGCTCCTTTCCCACAGGAACCGTCGCCTATCGACCACCAAGTCCACATGCAGAACCGGTTCGAAGAGTGGAAGCGCTTGAAGCGGCTCTGTGCCATCTGGAATCGCGACTGTCCACGGTCGATGCGGCCGTTTAGTTACCTCTTCCCTTCACAAGGGCCAGCCCCTGCCTCCATCTTTCCCAATATCTGGTAAGTCTTCTTCGCCCCCCACGTTTAACAATAATGTAACTGACCAGGTGTTGTAGGCTCATAAAACGCACTGCCGTCATCGGCCGTCTGTTTTACCATACCGCCATGGTCCTTCTGCACCAAGTCGACCCTGACCAGCCCAAGATCTCTCTCGAAAACCAGGATGCCCAGCGTCACCATGCCCACCAGGTGTGCGGCATCGTGGCCCATACCAAGGACCGGGGCGTGGCCAGCGTGGCCATCCGCAGTCTCGCCATCTCAGCCCAGGTCCTCCGGGATCCTCGTGAGCAGGACGAAGTCTACATGCTTCTCAAAAAGATCACGGCAGAGACGGGCTGGCGCATTGGTAGGATCTACACTGAGCTCCAGCAGGTATGGGGCCGTGAAATCAAAGACACGCCGGGGCATCCATTACAGACCACATCCGCAGCGTCAAACGTATCCTCTTCACCTTCGACACTCCTCCCGCCGCCAACCGACCTACCGCAGCCTTCTAACATCTTTACGGCCGGTTTTGGACAGCCTAGCATGGATTCTGGTGGCCAAGGTCCCGGCTCTGCTCCTCAGTTGCAAAAGACCGACTTCAATCAATCTGCCTCCCCCATGCCATCTTCCTCTGGAGGGAGAAGGTCCCTTCCCACGTGGTCCACATCCAACACGTCAACAATTTTTAATGTCCACAATAATCGCCAAATGCACGGCGGGATGGGCATGGCGCAAACGACTCCAAGCACGCCAGCACCTCCACCATCCCGCTCACCACCATCAACAAGCGCACCGATGCCATTCCGCCCTCCACACATGATGAATCCTCTCATGCACGCCGACTTTAGTCTTCCCGATCACCCATACAAGGCGTTCTACAAACCACCCAACGACTCGGCACACTTCAACTCGCAATCATTCTAGTGCCGAACACTTACTTCTGCTTGATTAATACTCAAATAACCCCAGAGCTGCACCTTTTCCCTTGTCGATACCACAATTTTACAACAATTATTTTCTATTTCATAATCTATTCACATCTCATCACACATCTGATACGGCCGACCTAGAGACACGGATAAGGATACGAAAATGGACTCTTTTTATACGGATAGATATATGACACCACAAGTATGACCAGCTTGTGAAGATACCTTTTGGGCACCACCAGGGTGGTGGTTTTTAGATTGGATATTTTACAGCCAATTTTTGGTTTGGCTTTTATTTCTTTATTTCTATATTTATTGTTTATTTTTATTGGGTGGTAATTTGTTTGCTATTTTCTTTATGCATGTTATATTTTGTTTATTCTTTAGATGCCCATTTGATATTTCATGCTTTTATTTTTATACAATTATTTTGTTGCAAACTTTACTACGTATGTCCCAAATTTGATTTGCGAAGACAATTTGCAATAATTCATTGGTCTCATGTATTTTTTCTAAATGTTCCTCAACAGGATGAGGTACAGGCTACCTGGCTCTATGGAATGAGTTTCCTTGCATCCCCTGACCATAAGCCCTGATCATCATGTCGTTAAGTCTATGTATTTCGTTCTTTTCTGAACTAGTGTTTCGTCTATCTTCCATACAACAGAAATGGATGAACCTGCCCTCTCTCCCTCTCACGTTTGAGCAGCAGCACTTCATGCGTCCGATTTCGGAGGCAGGACAATGCCGTAGTGCTCGTAGGGGAAGTTCTCAAGCGTCTTGAGGTACTCGGCCCAGCCGTCCTCAATCTCGCCGGGAGGGGTGGCGGCACCATCCTCGCCGGCCTCGCCCGTCGTACCGGCCAGGACCTCGGGTTCGCGGCCGGCATACTCAACCTTGAGGTCCGGGTGAGGCGCCCAGACAACACGCATGCCAGCACGGCGGCCGGCCTCGACGCCGGGCACGCTGTCTTCAAAGACCAGGCACTCCTCGGGCGTAATGGGTGGCTCGCCGGGCGCCAGGGTCTCGTTGATTGTCTTGAGGGCAAGCAGGTAAATGTCTGGTAGGGGCTTGCCGCGGCCGGCGCCGATACGCGGATCGTCGCCCAGAACACGCCGCGGGGACTCGAACACAGAGAACAGGTCCGTCAGGTGGTCCGTCTTGAGGTGGAAGTTGACCGTCTGCGAGGAGGTGGCGAGGGCAATGTGAACACGCTGGCCCTTCTTTCCGTCCTTGTCACCGTTCGTCTCCCAGTAGCGAGTGCTGTCCAGCTTGGCCAGCAGCTCCTCGACACCGGCGAGCGGCTTGGCGGTGGGGAAATTCCGGACCTGCTCGGCGGCGTTTTCCTTTTGGAACTGCTCGAGCGGAATGGGCAGCTGCGCCCACTCCATGAAGATCTTGTTGGACTGCGGCATGGGCCGACCCTGGAGGCGCGCCTTGACGGACCACGGCATCTTTGGGCGGTCGTAGCGGGCGAGGATGGTGTTGATGCACTGGGTGTATAGGTCCTCGGTGTCGAGTAGCAGGCCGTCCATATCGAACAAGCAAGCCCGAACGGAAGGGAAGCTGGGCGTTTGTTAGCATGTGATAAGCCAGATGATTAGAGGTGTATGGCTTACTCGGTCTTGGGAGCCATTGCGACTGTGATTTATTGAGCGTTGTGGCTTGTTTGCGGGTGTTGAGTGTCAATATCAGCAAAATGACGTTTGCTGTGTTAGAGTGTGAGAGTTGATGAGTCGGAGAATGAAAAAGAAAATTTTAGACTCGAATTTTTCTCGAGATATTTAAATGTAAACAAATGTAAAAAGGAGCGAGTGAAAACGACTGTGTGGTGACTAGTCAGGCTTCAGAACGAATGGAAACTCAATGTGAATGACTATCTCACAATGAATCCAGGGACACATCAGATATCGTCAATTGATTTTCGAGAACAAGAACGGCCAGACTTGAACCTGGATGGAGTCATTTGTTGACGCGAAAAACGAACGCCGTTATGCGATTGCCTCCTTTGAAAAAGCCCAAGTGGGGCCGCGTTTTTCCTTTTTCCCCTTTTCTGAAGTTTCAGTGGGCGGAAGGCGCCTGGCGATAGGCAACTGGCAGGAACGACGCAGCACGTTGAGGGGCAGAGACAACAAACAGCAGGCGCCTTTTTTTGCGCCTTCCTGGCATCTGGCAGGGGTTGGAGCTCTTTCCTTCGGAAGCTAGCTGTGCCTAGCGCCCTCCTGCCAGCACGACGTCTGCTTGTATGTCGTAACTTACTTTTGATTGACCCCGCCATGATGTACATACCTTTGTCAAATCGCAGCAAGAGAACTTGACAATCGACATGCAAGCAACTTTTTTTTGTCTCTTATCGCGAATATCTTTTTCTGCCAGTCTTACAATCAGTTCAGGTAGCGACACAATCCGATAGACGCACGCACGCACGTCCAACCTCGCATACAGCCCATACACCGCATCCTCGGCGCAGCTGAAAATCAGCCAGACGCCGTGTTTACCCGTTGACTTTTCACCGTTCTTTTGCTTTCTCCTCTTCTTTTGCATTCCGTGCTTACTTTCACATGCCGCACCAGACACCACCAAAAATGGCAGGGGATACGGCGCCGAGCGTGAATGGGAAAGATGGCAAGAACAAGGAGAACAGCAAGCCGGCAGATGTAGCAGAAAAGAACGGCACAGCCGAGGAGAAGACGAACGAAAAGACAGAAGAGAAGCCAGAAGAGGAGGAGGAGGAGACAATCGACCGGTTTCCCCCAGAACAGGAAGCAGTACGTCCTGCCAGTAGATGCCCCCTGCCAATCCACAGCTAACCATATCTCCAGTCCCTGCTTGCAGAAGCCAACGGGCACAAGAAGGATGCCAACGACCTCTTCAAACGCAACCAGACCGATGGCGCCCTCACAGCCTACGAAATGGCCGTCTCGGTTTTGCCCTCCTACCTTTACTACGACCTCGCCGTCCTGCGGTCCAACATGGCCGCGTGCTACATTAAGCTGAGCGACTGGGAGCAGGCCAACCGCAGTGCCACCCAAGCTGTCGAAGCTCTGGACAAGGAGGTCAAGCGGATCGAGAAGGAAAAGGCGAACCCAAAGGTGGAAGAGACAAAAGGGGCGGACAACGATGACGACGAGAGCGTGGAAGAGGAAATTATCAGTGAGGGAGCCAAACATGCGGCGCGGCCACCGCCAGAGCCGAAAAAGCCGGCGCCTCCTCCCAAACCGACCGGGCCGACCGACGAGGAGATTACACGGCTCCGCTCCAAGATTCTGTTGCGCCGCGGCCGGGCACGATCCGAGTTGGGCGGATGGGCCAACCTGTCAGGCGCCGAAGAGGACTACACGGCGCTGTCTGCCATGCCAAAGGGCACGCTAGGCGCAGCGGACCTGCAGCTCGTCAAGAAACAACTCAAGGAACTCCCGCCGCGGACAAACAAGGCCAAGGAGGATGAGATGGGCGACCTGATGGGCAAGCTCAAAGAGGTAAGTCGATTTTCGGAAAGTAGTCCTTTGTGCGCACATTCTCATCGTTCTAACCTACAGCTTGGAAACGGAATTCTGCGGCCGTTTGGCATTAGCACCGATAACTTTCAAATGGTCAAAGACGAAGCAACGGGTGGCTACAGCATGAACTTTCGACAGAATCCGGGGTCATGAAGGAGTATGGGGAACCCGTTGTACAGAGTTACCCAGAATCAAGAGACGAACAGCATTTTTTACGAAACGACATGGGCACGGAACAGAACCGGATATCGACATGAACGAATTATTACATGGGAAACGGACAGGTATCAAAGGAGCATTTAGAGGCATTGGGATAGCATAATATCGGAGTAAATTGATTACGGGACTTTATTTAGCACTTTTACCTATCAGACGATTTAAGGTTTGACACCCAATGTTCCTTTTGCTAAGTACATGGCCGGATAGTAAACTTGTACCTGTTGATCAGATATGCCATCTGCTGACAGCTGTTGCACAAGGCGAAGAGCACCTTGTCCCTCGCCCTCAATACGGTACCTGAGCTAAAAAGGTTACGAAGCCAACATGCCATAGATCTGCACCTTCCAGAATGACGCTATCCGTGCCTCCCGTCGTCCGTTGGACATCGTCGATGACGGTTGAAGGAAGGTGCGTTGGATGCCACACCGATCCATCACGTCCGAGACACCCTACCACGACGCCGTTACTTCAAAAAAAAAGGCGCACCTTCCCGTATTAGGGAAACGAGGTCAAGGTCGCGACTTCCCCAGCGGTGTCCGGAACACGCCCCAGACAAAAATCAGTGTCATAATTGGATTAGGGAGGAAGGAACAACCCTACGCGCTGAGCCTGGTCTGGGCCTGGCCTCCGCTCCTGCACATCCCGCGCCGCCACGGACCAGTCTAAAATTTGGAACCCCCATCCAATTCCCATTCCTCCACACCGTTCTTTGCCCTTTTCCATCCCCCTCCCCTTTTGGATTTTTGGCCTCATTTCTCCCTCTTTTTATCTCAATCTCTTCATACACACCCTTTTTGCCGCTCGCCTCGTCGCGTTTCTACGCTTCCACACTTGCACGCTTTCCTTTGACCATTCTCCCGGGTCTTCTTTTGTTTCGGTCAGGCCTTTCGGTCTAGATCGCTTGGCAATCATTGTTTGACGGACAGACAAACGCGAAATCCATTCGCCATTCGCCATTCACCGCCAGAGAGAACCCGTCCCTGTGCTTGTGTTCTTGAGCAACTTCGTCTTCTTCTTCGCCGTGTCTTCTGCTTCCTTTTTTTCACCCTTCAGCCCTACGGATACGAACCAATCGCCTCAGACCCACGGCGGGCCGCAGATTACGAACAATAATAAGAAAAGGGCAGAACAAGCTGCAGGATAGCCAACGGGCTGGGCTAGAAAAAAGAAACAAAAAGGGAAGAATACAAGGAGCAAAAACAGGGAAGCAAAAACAAGCGGCCAGCCAGAAGCCCGCCAGAAGCCAGCCAAGCAAGGGAGACCGTGCCAGCCGCGCCCTACTACTTGTCTGATCTACTATTTCTTCACCCTACCCAGCAGCCACTTTTTTAACATCTCTCATCGTTTCCTTCTTTGGGAGTGTCTTCCGAAGAAATAGAAAAGTATTATCACGCCCATCGCTGTCGACAGTTTTATGGCTGCATAAATCGGAAATTCCCTCTGTTTTCTGCTATTTTGGGGACCCCCTCCTTTCTTCTCGTCAGCCCCTCTCCCCTGGCTGCACCCCTCCCCCCTGACCCGCATCTCGCTCGTTTTCCCGATTCGGGTACAGTAGCCTGGACGTGCGGCTGTGTGCGTGTTTCTGCTTCTCTCTCTCTCTTTCACGTCCTGCATCTCATCGCAGCTTACCGGCTGTTTGGCTCCATGCCCACACACGGACAGTGATAGCCACACAAACTCACTGCCATTGCACTCTGTCCCTCGCACACACGCACCTACCCATCTTTGCACGCCCCCCTCCCCCCCTTCCTGCACACACCCCCTTCCTTTTCCTCCGTCCAGAGTTCAGCCCAACCTCAACCTGACTGAACCTGCCTGCTTATTCGATCCTGACCGATTGATCTTCTTGCCAGCTCGTTTTCTTCTTTCGTCACTCGTTCAGGTGTTCGGGTGTGTCCAAGCTGGGCCCCGAACCCTTGCAAAGGTCGCAACGATCAGCCTGCGGCCCGAGAGAGAGGCATCCACATCAAAGCGGAACAAAGCAAATCAAAGCAAGATACACATACGGGGATCATACTCCGTAAACGGATCAATCAACAGCCACCTCGACCAAAGAGGAAGAAGAAGAAGGAAGTCAACTTGTTGATACGTCAGAAAAAGAGAAAAGTGGGGGAGGTGTATTGAGTACGGGAGTATCGATATCCTGTCCTGCTGTCTCGCCCGTTGGTGGCCTCGATATGCAGAGATGGGCGCCTCGGGCCGAGTCCGGCTGCCCGACGCACCTGCACCTGGCATGTTCCAGGTAATCTCGCTCGGCGACAGCGGCGGCAGCAACAATAATAACGGCAACAACAACCAGATCCGCGAATACAAACGCCGCCGGCCCCACAAGAAGACACGGTCGGGCTGTTTGGGATGCAAGCAACGGCGAGTCAAAGTAAGTGCATATCCAAGACACTTTTTCCTCTTTTGTTTTTCCTCGTTCCTGCTTCTGCCCTCCACCCTTTTGTCATTATCCCGTAAGCCCTACCCCCCTAATAACTCTGCTCCTGCTTTGCTGCTTCTCTGCCCCTCCCTCACTCCTTCCCTTACCCACACCATCATCCACCACATTCATTGTGTCACTTTGTCTGTGCATGATCTTACTTAGCACACCATGGCCCGTGTTAACATACCTCTCCGCCGTGTAGTGTGACCAGGCTCAGCCAATATGTCTACGATGTAGACGAAACCAACGAGAATGTGTGTACGAAGGTGCAGAAGGAGCAGCTTCATCCTCTTCATCATCTCGTCCAAAAGGAAGACAAGAAGCAGACGGCCAGGATGAAGCAGCCGCAGCTGCTAAAGTCAACCGACTGTCTGCCATCCGTTCAGAAGCAAGGCGGGCTCCACCCCCACAAGGCGACGGCAACTATTATGCTGCGGGATCGGCATACCCGGTGCAAAACAGATACCAACCATCTGGCCATGCCCTGGTGCCATCGTCTACCACGACCCCACTGGTCCCGCCAATCCGGTTCATTCGGCCCCAGCCGTTCCAGCTCACTGGCCAAGAACTGGGGACACCTTCAAACCATCTCCTGTACCACTTTGAGGTGACGGGCACGTCGCTCTTTGGCATGCCCAACTTTATGGGACCTATCCTCCCGTTGGCACTGCAGTTCCCACATCTTCGTGGCACCGCCCTCGCGTCTGCGGCCGCCCACCTTACCCACGTATCGCCCGGCATCAAGGGGTACCACCTCGCCAAGCACTACCAGCAGACGGTTGCGCTGCAAAACTACCAGACGGCGTTGTCAACACCGTTTGTCTTGCAGGGCCAGCTTGGCGTCGATGTGCTGCTCATGACCGCCATGCTCATGAACATGCTGTCGTTTGTCATGCCCCTTGACGAGAACGAGACTCACAATGTCTGGGACGCCAGCATGCCTGGCCCACCTCCACCGTGTGCCGACCCGGACCCAGACCCGCGCAGGTCGTGGGTCTTCAGCACGCACCCCAACCGCCTTGGCTGGCTGGCACTGCAGATGGGCCTGACGCCGCTGCTGATTGCTACAGCGCCGTGGCGGGAACATAGTCGGCTCCGGCTGCTGTTTGCCAACTCGGACGACGAGCAACGGACTCTGTCGGGTACGTGGCAGAGCCTTCGACGTGTTCCCCAGCCATGGCTTGACCTCTTTGGTTTCGACAAAAATTCTACTCCACGCCCCGACTACCGTGGCAGCGGTGTCACTACGCCGGCAGCGACTGCAACTCCGACGCCCACCGCATCCCACGCACCTAGTCAGTCCGGTGAGGACACCGACATGGACGGAGACTCCAAGGCACACATCAAGACGCCTCCGAGGTCTGGGCGCACAACGCCAGGAGGCGCGGGTAGTGGACCAGGCACGCCGGCTAGCACCACCAGCACCAGCACCACAAACACCACCACGTCCACTTCCTCGTCCAACCTCGAGAGCACCATGACCGAAGCCGACCGGATCTACCGTGCGCCGCTGCGCGTGATTGCCGAGCTGCTGCACATGCCGGCCAACGATCGCACCATGCTGTTGTACTTCCAGTTCATCGGCCAGCTCGACAATGGGTTCCGCCACAAGCTGTTAGAGCGCGACGAAAAGGCCCTGTGGCTCTTTGGCATGTGGATGGGCATGCTGTGCCGGTTCAACAATGTGTGGTGGACGCGGCGCCGCACACGGTGCGACTTCCGGGCCATTCGGCTCTGGCTGCACCTCGTCGGTGTCGGCCAACGGCCCGGCGCGGAAGGCGAGCTGTGGCGGGAGCTGCTGCAAAACCTCGACGACACCTGGGGTTACAACTTTGCAACGGACCCTATCATGCACCGCATGTAAGGAGTCTCACATTTTTGGACATTACTTTTTTGGACATATTTGCCTTCTGGATATATGACGCCTCTCATTTATTTACGAATCTTTTCTTTTTTAGCATCGTTTTGCAGGGAAAATAGGACCGCCTTTTGCTTTTGTATTTCTGTTTTGGTTATTCACTTTTTGCACGTAATGACAAATGAAATCGGACGTTTGGCTAGGACATGAATTGGACATGCACAGATTGGCATTAATACAAGTTATGACACTAATATTTCTCGTTGAAGATAACTTGCTTTGAAATTCATGTGGAGTAGATTTTGTGTATCCCGTCACAATGGTACTGTAAATGAAGAGGGAGAGACCAAAAAAATATGACATACTTTGTTCGAACATGAGAAAGTTCAACTCTGACAAAAGAAATAAAGAGTCTATGGAAAATACTATCTCTAAATGCAACGCACACCACTACTTTTTGAATCCTCGTCTACTGTGTTGACCGCACAACCGAGTCGACTGCCTTGGCAAAGTAGTCAATGTTGTTTGTGTTGAGGCCGGCCATGCTGATGCGGCCGTTCTTGGTCATGTAGACGTGGAAGTCCGTCCGCAGCTTCTGGACCTGCGCCTCGCTCAGGCCCGTAAACGAGAACATGCCGATCTGGTCGGTGATGTGGTTCCACTTGCCCGGCGTGCCGAGCGCCTCGAGCTTCTCGCGGAGGGCTGTGCGCATGCCGATGATGCGGCCCGACATGGTGCGCAGGTTCTCCTCCCACTCGGCAAAGAGGGCCGGGTCGTTGAGGACGGTGCTGGCGACGCGGGCGCCGTAGATGGGCGGGTTGGAGATCTCGGAGCGCTGCAGCACGGCCAGCTGCGACTTGACGCGGCTGATGGTGTCGGCGACGCCCTCGGCGGTCAGGCGGCCCTCTTGTTGCGGCGGGGCGACGTAGTGCAGGCAGCCGGCGCGCTCGCCGTAGAGGCCAAAGTTCTTGGCAAACGACTGGGCGACGAGCAGCTCAAAGCCCTGAGCCACGAAATAGCGGATGGCGCTGGCGTCGCGGGCCAGGTCGCCCGAGGCGAAGCCCTGGTAGGCGCAGTCAAAGAAGGGCAGGTGGCCGCGGCTGCGCATGATCGTGGCGATCTCCTTCCACTGGTCCTCGGTGGGGTCGACGCCCGTGGGGTTGTGGGCGCATGCGTGCAGCAGGATGACGGAGTGGGTGGGCGCGGCCTGGATGGCGGCCTTCATGCCGTCAAAGTCGAGGCCACGGGACTGCTTGTCAAAGTAGGGGTAGGTCATGGTGTGGAGGCCGACATTGCCAAAGATCTGGCCGTGGTTGGCCCAGGTGGGGTTGGAGAAGTAGATGGAGCGGTTTCCGGTGTAGAACTTGGCGAGGAAGAGGGCGCCCAGGTGGACGGCGCCGGTGCCGGAGATGGTCTGGATCGAGATGGCGCGCTTGTCGGCGAGGGCCGGCGAGTCGGCGCCCAGAATCAGCTCGGCAGCCTTTGTGGTGAAGGTGGTGAGACCGGCAATGGGCAGGTACTCGTGGTTGGTGTTGGGGTCATCGTGGATGATGGTCTCGGCCTGGAGAAGCGGGAAGGACGGAGGTTAGCACGTGTTTGGTTCCGTCTGAATTTTGAGTCTTGGTGAGTCTTGGCTTCCGCTCCGACTTTAGATCGCCGGAGCAGTGGAAGCTGCCAAAATGGCAAAAGTCCGAGGCGTGCAACACATCATGCAGCGCAGTGGAGATGTCAAGTGTCAAAGCCGCCCCAGAAAGAAGGCACGCGATAAGAGCTATTTGCTAGCGCAGTGAGGGGCGCGACTCGCGCAACAGGAAAAGTTTCCCTTATCGGGGCATATCGGAGCTAATTCGGGAGGGGTTATCCCGGGGATATTAAGGAGAGATTTGGGGGATTGACTGGCGCTGGACTGGCAGGTTTTAGGCATTTTTAAGGGGTCTGGGGTGATTGGGGCAGGTGGGGAGAGAGGAAACAGGAAAAGGTAGGAAACAGGCAAATTCTAGGTCGAAAGGTGCAGCAAGCGGTGCCAAATGGTGCCAAAAGGACCAAATATGGTGCACTGCAGCGAATGGCCTCACAGACAATGGTCATGGCCTGTTCCTGCCTGATTGGGAAGGGAGCTGTCCGGAGTCCACAGCAGGAAGGGACGTGCATGCAGAATGCAGAAAGAAGCTTCCACAGCAGGAGCACGAAAACAAAAAATGCGAGAAAGGAAAGAAGGAAAAAGGAGTAAAGAGCACTCGGAAAAAAGTGACCGAGAACTGACAGGCAAAAAAGACAAGCAAAAAGTCAAGCAAAAAGACCTACCTTCTTGACGACGGGCAGAACCCACGGCTTGCCGTTGTTGTCACGGTATGCGCCAATGCCCTGAGATAATGTTAGCTAAGCTCCTGAGAAGACCAAAACCGTGCAATTGACCGGACACTCACCAGATCAACTTTGTCGGGGCTCTCGTCCGCCCGGTAGGCGGCCATCAGGCCGAAGAGCGGATCTTCAGGGGCCTGCGGCACGATGTCGGCCGGGAAGCATGAAAAGGAGTTTGCCGGTGTCGACATGATGTGTTTTGAGATTTGCTGGAGCCGGGAGGTGGCGGAGGAGGGAGAGGGAGAGGTCGAGGAAGAAGAGGCAGAAATCGAGGAGGTGGATGAAGAAGACGAAGAGGACGAAGAATTGCGAGACGATGACGCCGCCGAGAGAGCAGGATGCTGCGGCGAGGCAAGCATTATATGACTCGCAGATGCGGAAGGAGCTGCTGGCGAAAGCGCTGGTGGGGGAAGGGAAGACGAGTGAGAGGTGGGGCTGGACCTGCGCATTTTTGCTGGTGCTTGCTTTTGCTTGCTGCTTTTGTCGGAGGACGGGTCGCTAGAAAGTACGATTTGGGTGCGGCAGGTGTTCAGTAATAGTGGAGCCAGGCGCGTGAGAAGGGGGGCTAGGGGGCTTGTCCGAGACCCGCGATTTGGGGAATTGAGTAAAAGAATATAAAAAATTCCAGAAAATGGAAGGCGGCGTCCAAGGTTGGGGCGACGGTGCGAGGACAGGGCCTGGAGCTCCGTTCGAAGGGAAGGTGCAAACGGGGACTTCTAGCCTGTTTTTGGTATTTTGGCTTGATTTGGAGACTTTTGGCGTGCGGAACCGGACCTGGGGAGACAAGGAAGGCGTCTTTGTCGATTTTGGTGGCTTCAAAGGAAGGGGCGGTTGGCGGAGTTGCTTTGATGGGCGAGAAACAACGGAGAAAAAAAGTTACAGCGGTGTCACTGGCTCGACTGGCTACAGGCCTTGTGCAGCGCCAATGGGTGCTAGACAGTTTAGGGCGCGCCGGTAAATTAATAGGCACGTCCGGGCTGCACACCGAGTAGCACGCAACTGTCAGGAAATGGGGAAGGTAGGCGGGAAAACAAATGAGTCGAAGGAATATTCGACAAAAGCGACAAAAGTGACAAAAGATATCGGAGCGAGCCCGCAAAAGCAGCTATAATAAATCCGATAATAATAAAGAGTTCAGAGTGTTTTTGGTTGAAAGGCAAAAGGCTGCAGTAGCGCCTCTGTGTAAGACGGGACAAATGGGAAGGGCGGCGGAAGGGACGGGAGCAGAGGCGGACAGCTGCAGGAAGGTGCGATGAGTGTTGCGCTGGTGGTGTTGGTGGGCGAGACGAGGGTGAAGGACCGGCTGACCGTTTTGGGCCTTACCGCAGACGGCAGGCTGTAGCTAAAAAAGGACGAAAATAATAGAGGAAAATAAAATAATGAAAAAGAGACGTGCAGCACGCAAAGAGCGCAAACACGACTGTCGTGTAAAAAAAGTTTGTTTGTCGTACGTAAGATGTGTAAACGAGAGCGGGTCGGCAGATCAGTGAGCAAATCGGCGGCTTTTCGCAGGATGAGGCCACTGCGTTAAAGTCGTGATACGATATGATGAGGGATATAAAGAAATGAGAAAAGGGCGATGAAAAGACACAGTAGAGACGTTGGAACGTTGAAAAGAAAGGGGAACCAGGCACAGGGGCAATTGACGGTGACAACGGTATATATGAGAGATCCAACGGTCTGGGAAACTAGGCACGACGGTCGACGATGGCACATGTGATGGGTCGCCGAGGCTATTTTCTGGCCACAATTGCAGAGTCTCCAGTGTGCTTTTTGTGGATTTGCCGACGGTGACGGGTGCGCTTTCTCAGCAGTGACGTGCGACGAAATTAGCAACCAACGGCGCCGATGCTTGATTCTTCAGCGCGACCAATAGACGAATTACTTGCAGGCTCAAAGATTGAGCACATGCTGATTGTGACGCCATGGAACGATACGAATAAGAGAACATTCTATGTGCATCAAATTGTGTATTATGTAGCCTCGCGACAGGGAGTGTGGGTGGAACATCTGACACTTGTGCCTGATATTGACAGGTGATAAATCCTCGAATGACGTCGCGCCAGATTCAACATGCCCTACGAACAAATTCAGCACCGCGACAAAGCAAATTACATGATCTCTGAATCTGTAGAATATGTGAAAATTTGCACACGGCACAGGCTGCGTTTTTTACCGTATTTGCGGCACCGTCTGCAGCACCCATCCATTAAAGTAGCTACTCTCCGTTATGTAGTTAAACCTCCCGTGGTTCCTTAACTAAAAAAGGCTCGCTTATATTGAGTTTATGCCAAGAAATAAAACGTGAAGAAAAAGCAAAAACAAATGCAAAAGAACGCCGAAGGATATCCGCGCTCGCATCGTCGATCTTCCGTCGTCTATTCCCAAATCGTGCTGTTCATACATTACAGTGCTGCCCAATAAAATGTCCTCGCTGAGCCCTAAACTTGCCGAACCCCCGGACTCTCATCCCCAGACCCCAGATTCCTAGATCCCTTCCCCAGACACCCGGACTGCCTACACAAAAAAGTCCCACACCACGACAAACAGGCACAGCCCGCTTGCTGCGTAGAATGTATACCGCGCGGTGCTTGGCCGATCCAGCGCCTTTTTCAGCTCGCGGTTGCCCTTGGCCACGTTCTCGGCCGTCGTAATGGAGTCGGCCACCATTTGGTCCACGTGGGCCGACTGGATCTCGAGGTTGCCGACTAGCATGGTCTGCAGCTCCGAGATCTCGACGAGCGACTGCTCGGCGGCCCGGACCTTGTCCAAGGTTGTCTCGTAGTGCTTGAGCATGTCCTGGTTGCCGCGCTCAAACATTTGGACCTGCTCGGCGGTGAGGTCGGCGGTGGCATCTTCTCCAGATTCCCCTCCGTGTCGTTGTGGCGCGTAAGATGGCCCTGAACCACCCCTCGTCTCCTCTTCTTCCAAGGCCGCTGATGATGCTGACGCGGCAAAAGTGCCACCCCCTCGTGGCGCCGGATTTGTGCCCACCAACAGCGCGTGCTGTTGACTCGCCGCTGTTGTCTCGATCACCATCCGTGCCAGCCGCGCCTCCATCATTGTTTGTTGAGCTCGTCCGCAGGCCTGTAGTCGTTGCCGCAAGTACCACAGGATGCTCTCGTGGTGTGCCGCCGCCTGTGTCTGTGCCTCTTCCGCTGCTGCCTGCTCCGGCGATTTCGCTGTTGTGCCCAGCCCGACAAACCGGAAGGACGGGCCCGCATACTGTTTTCGGATCAGGGCCTGCTGTGTCTCCTGGTGCAGCGCCTCGGCCTCGGCCAGTCCGCGGATGGACGCGTTGAGGTCCCTCAGCAGCCGTTTTGCGTTGGCATCAATGTCTTCGCGCTGGGCGTCGGTGAGGGAGGTGGGTGCTGAGTCGTCGTGGTGTGCATTGTGGCCATGATGGCTGTGATGGGATCGTCGTGGCGGGGCGGTCGAGAGGTAGGCTTGCCGGACATCGCCCAGCTGTTTTGAGAGTGTAGCAATATGTTCGTTCTGCATGCGTTAGTAGGATGATTTCAATCTTGGGAAGAGGGCGGGAACGCACAATCCGGTAGGCCTCTTTCAAGAAGCCTTCGGTCTGGGATGCATCAAATCGTGGTTTGCGCGTCGGCGCGCCTTCTTTGCTCTTCAGCAGCTGGTCAAAGACCGGCGTCAGATCGAGCGCGTACATTTTTTTCGGCGCGACTGTCGCCAGTCTGTCGATGCGTGAGGTCTTCTTGTATTGCACTGTCTGTCCACCTTCACCGTCCCAGCGCAAGTCGTGTCGTCGTGCCGTCGTTTCGGTTCTCCTGAATGGCACGTGCGATTTCGGTGTCGCAAGCTGTATGTCGTCAAGGCTGGCAATTCGAGCTCAGATAAAGTCGTCTATATCGTAATAGCCACCGTCAATGTCGTTGTCTGTTCGTGATAGCCGTTGGGAGCTCTTGTCGTCGTCTAGTCGTCTGGTCGTTGGTTTCATGACGTTGAAAAAGAAGCCACGATTTAGCTGCCCATAGCTTTAATTGACGTTATGGATCCATAGCTTGTGAGATGGGCCTATTGCGTGGTGGCACCTGAACTGTGGCTCACGTGTGGCTTGAGCTATTTAGGCTCTTACCGCTTTGGGTCGACAAGGCCTCCCCTGTCTCGCCTGTCAGACCAGCAAATCGATTTCTCGATTTGGACGGCAACTTTGGACGAATAAGACAAATCGAAAATAATTCTCAACATCAAGTACAAACTTCTGGACGTTGTTTTCCCATTCTCCGACATCGTCACGGATTTTCCGAAGCTTTATCCCACGACTGTTAAACTCTCTGTTGCTTATCTTCTTTGGGCCGCCATTGGGTCCCCTAAACCTGTGTCTGTTAGTGCCTTCTCTCCCTAAAATGCTTGTCATACACCGGACTTTGCGGAGAGCCTCTAGCCACACGGCGAATCCGCCGATCTCCGATACCGCTGTCTCGAGAACAAACAAAAGAACGTCAATGAAAGGTCGTGGGTATGTCGTGATCCAGGATCTTTTATTGTCCTAGACGCCTCGAATATGATATGGTGTCTGATTTCTATGTAAAGGAACTGCCCATCTCAATAAAAATCAAACTTCTTCAAGAGAAATGTGAGCAAATATATAAGTTTCAATGGTGTTGGCTGTACAGACAATTCGCACCGGTTGAAATCAACAACGGCTCTTCTCTCCTATTACTCCGGTGTAGCAGCATGGCCGGACTTAAATATATGTCACAGGATCCCATGACATACCATGGGCAACATTTGGCCCGGTCCTCCTCAGGTTCTCCTCCTTCAAGTCTCCGGACACGGCTACTACGGCTCCACACCTCCGAGTAAAACCACTGGACCATGCTGTTTATCGTTCCTTCCCCAGGTTAAAAGTAAGACTTGCCTTTGTTTGGACATGCGTCGCCTGTTTGAGCCTCTGGCAGTCGCCGGAATGTCCTTGACCTGCAGCTGGACACTACTGTCTGTTGTGCTGGGTTATGTTTCTGTGGAGGTCCAATAACCCAGCTGCCTTTTTGGCTTTTTGCTGCTGCTACTCGGACCTCCATCTCCACCTACCACACCGCGGGAATAACCTATCCGTGGTCTTGTCCCTTCTGTGACGGGTGCAACTTCCACTTTCCAACTGCCATTTCACATTTTTCCGGGGCATTTCAAGTCTTTCTGGTATTGTTTTTGTTCGTAATATTTGCCGTTTGTTTGGACAAAGATAAAGAAAGTCTTGGGCCTTTCGGACGTCCATTGGCCGCTGGCCATGCTGTCCATCTGGGCTGCGAAAAGGCACCGAGTGTAATATATGGACAGGAAATCAAAAGCAAAGAGAGCTCTGGAGTCGATTCAAGGTCGTATTCTCGCCTAGCACCGGCAAAGTTGCCGTGCTTTGGCCTTGGCCGGCCCGACGACATAGCTGAAAATAAGCTCCGCTTCGCGGCCTTGATCGGCGCACTGTAGTACTCCTTCCATTTTTCACTTGTATTTTTCTTTCCTCGATACCTCTTTCCTTTTCTGGATTCTCTTATCCTCCCACGCTCTTTCCTTACAGGAAGTTCTTTTATCATTCCTTTCCTTCCCTCCCTCGATCGTTCTTTTCTTTTTTGTTTTCTTTCATACGCATCTCACCCCTTTTCCCCGCAATCAAATGCACCCAATCCCAGCCCATCCAATGCCGCCATGAGCTGTCCTGAACCGTCCAAAGAAGCATCCACCAGCCACGATGTAGCTGCCGGCCAACTCGACGCCGGCCCGCCGCTTCTTGGCACGGCGAGCACCTCTTCAACCGATCCCACCAGCCATGTCGATCACACCATTCTTGGCGAACAAGTCGGAAATGGAACCGGACCCGGACCCGACAACGACAACAATGCCGTCATCGGAAACGCCGAAGACCCGGAGCAACTCAGCCGTGTCGTGAGCGGCCCAGCGTACAGCGTCTTTTCCGACGGCATGAAGCGCTACATTGTCATTATGGTTACCTTTACGAGCTTCGTCTCGCCCATGACAGCCAACATCTACTTCCCCGCGCTCACGCCTATAGCCGAGGACCTCGGAGTCTCTGTCGGCCTCATCAACCTGACACTCACCACATACATGATCCTGCAGGGCATTGCACCGACCCTTTTTGGTGATTTTGGTGACATGGCCGGTCGCCGTCCTGCCTTCATTATTGCCCTCGTCATTTACCTGATTGTCAACATTGGCCTGGCGCTGCAAAACAACTATGCAGCCCTTCTTATCCTGCGTATGCTGCAAAGTGCCGGCAGCAGCGGAACACTGGCTCTGGGATACGCCGTCGTGGCCGATGTGGCCGTCAGCGCCGAGCGCGGCAAGTACATGGGCATCGTGGGTGCCGGTATCAACATTGGCCCGGCCCTGAGTCCTGTACTTGGCGGTATCCTGGCCCAGTATCTGGGGTGGCGGTCCATCTTTTGGTTCTGCTGTATCTTTGCGGCGGCCATTTTCATCCCCTATGTGCTGTCCGTGCCCGAGACGGCCCGCAATGTTGTGGGCAATGGGTCCATCCCGCCACGGTGGATCAACATGACGCTGCTCGACTTTATCCACCAGCGACGTCACCCTGTCCCGCTGGCCGACCGACCACAACCGCCGAAGAACAAGATCCGGTTCCCGAATCCTCTGCGGACTCTGATGGTCGTCTTTGAAAAGGACCTTTCTCTCATCTTAATGTACGCAGCTATCCTGTACATTGTTTTCATCATGATCGTCGCCACACTATCGACTATTTTCTCGGACATCTACCACCTCAACGAACTGCAGATCGGTCTCTGCTACCTACCGTACGGCGTCGGGTGCTGCACGGCCTCGATCTTGCAGGGCCACGTCCTTGACTGGAACTACCGCCGCGTCGCCCGCCGCATCGGTTTCACCATCGACTATCGCCGCGGTGACGACCTGTCGAAGTTTCCCATCGAAAAGGCGCGTCTCTATCCCATGATGCCCATGGTCTTGATTGGTGTCTGCACCGTCATTGCCTACGGCTGGGTCCTCGAGTACCGTGTGCCCCTCGCCGTTCCCCTGGTGCTTCTGTTCCTCGTCGGCCTCACTGTCGTCGGCTCCTTTAGCATTCTGAGCACACTCATCATGGACCTGTACCCACAAGCGCCTGCCACGGCCGTCGCCGCCGTCAATCTCGTGCGCTGTCTGTTGGGCGCCGGCGTCATGGCGTTCATCGAGGCCATGCTCCAGAAGCTGGGCCGCGGCTGGAATTTCACGTTTTGGGCGCTGCTCGTCGTGGTCACGTCGCCGTCCATGTATCTGGTGCTGCACTGGGGGCCGCAATGGCGCGAAGAGCGTCGCGTGCGTCTGGCCAAGAAAAAGGCGCAAAAGGAAGAGGAAGAGCGCGAGGCGCATGAGCAAGAAATGCGTGAGGTGCGAGAGCAGGCGCGCGAGTAGGGGGGGAGGATAGTGAGGAAAGAGGATAGTGAGGAAAGAGGATAGGGGAGGAAAGAGGATAGGGGAGGAAGAAAAAAGTGGGGGCGGTGAAGAATAGAGAGGCGAGCTGAAGAGAGGGACGAGGCCAACCACACTGGTATGTCTGGCCAAGCCACGGGGAAGTCAACAAAGAGGGTGAAGGGCGCGGTCAAGGTCTGAAAACGAATCGGATCTGGGGGCGGGAAATAAAAGGGCAGCAAAGATGGAAAAGGCGCTGCTGGGGATCGTGGCCAGACACAACCAACCACATCTCACATCTGCATCCGCGGCAGCATCCGCTCAACGGTTATCCAATCGACGGCCGGGAGAAGTATGGGACGTGCCTGTTGTGCAAAAACTTGCGTGCAAAAGGGCGCAAAATGGGTGCAATGGGTGCAATGGGTGCAATGGGTGCAATGGGTGGCTCGAAAAGAATTGCAAAAAGATCACAAGCCCGCCTCCAACAAGCCACTGGCGCAGACCGGTGAGCTAGGCGCAACGAGATAAAGAGAGCAACACAAAACGACACATCGAAGCGACGAATCAAATTCGACGGCAGAAATCAAAAGTAGGGCTGAAAAGAGGAGGGAAGGACCGAAACAATCCAACCGAAGAGAGGAACGACTCATCCGAAGGCGAAGCCAGAATGGGACAGCAGAGAGACAAACCAAAAGAGCAACCAAGAAGATTGAGTCAATGGATGGTCTCTTCTCTAATCCGTCGAATAGGATCTGGTCCGGCCGAGAAAGAGTCAGAAAAGACGCCACCCGCATCGACCATTATTGGATACGACCACGGCGACAAAAGAAGATTGCATATAATAGCGGGCGTTTCATATCATGATTATCTAGCTTTCCTGTTTTTTAATATAATGTTTTCTTGCATCATGTATGATTACTACAACTCCAAACAAGCCTGCTAGTCTGCCCTACGCAATCTGTGTTTGCGGCTCCTGTTATTGCAGAGATGAAGCACAGCAATATCCATTTGATTTCATATTATGGTGTCGCCTTCGGCCCATCAATCAAACGGGGGCTTTCTCTTTGCTGGCACAATATTACTGGGTGGTTTGAATCAATGCTCAGTAACCGACGCAAATGCGTTGCAGAAAAGCCTTTCAGCAAACAGTGCTTCCTGTGCCCCGTTTAATTGGAGGGGTATGGGCCGCATAAAAGGTCTGCTGTTGTTGTTTCCTTCCAGGCTGCCAGCTGCCAGGCCTCCAGTGCCAAGAAGGAACTTCCGACCCGTGGACGCGCTGAGAAAAGAGAAGAAAAGGAGGGGGGCGTGGGGATGGGGGAGGGGATGAGAATTTAAAGAAAAAGAAAAACAATATAAAAAAAAGGAAAAAGGGGGAGAACGGGCCATGATAAAAATATGAATCCCGGGCGTGTGGCTTGGAACACCCGGCAGCATTATTAGCAGCTAGTGAACCTCTTTTGAGCGCTCAGGACTCCTGTGTAACCAAGAAAATTTTCAAATTGATGCTCTTCGGGTATGAAAATCGACGTTAATGACCGAGCAAAAAGGTGGTGGGGCAGGATCAAAGTGCATTGCATCATGAGTCAACTCAACGGGCTGCATTCAAAGTGGTTCTACTAGACAGATGTGAGACCACGAGTGATACTTGGGACTCTCTCTTATTGTGTAGAAACGAGGGGTAGTAGGGGAAGGAAATAGAGTGGGAGTGGGAGACTCAAAATCAAAAGTGCATTTTAGGGGGGCAGGGAAAAAACAATAAAAATTTCCAAAATCCACCAACACGATCGCCCTTCCTTGCGCCTTTAGAGCTGTCTTCTCGCCTTGCACATCCTGGTTAAAAAAATATCATATTGTGGCTTTGGATGTAACGGGGCAGTCGCGGTAGGAATAGATGTGCATTTTGATATCTTCAGCACCGACGCGATACCTGTCGTTTTTATTTTCTTTTTCTTGTTCTGCTCCCTTTGTCTCCACTGTCCCGTCCGTATCGATACAGTACATTTCCCGACAGCGCACTCGCCTTGCCTCGCGAACACATGGGAGCGTATGCCATTTTTGTTTCCTTTTCCTTTTCTCTTCGTTTTCTCGGGTTGTTTTTTTTGTTCTCTCCTATTCGTGATATAGTCTGCAACAGGTCCCACTTTTATCAACTGTCAGCTTGTTCATATGTAAGTGATGGCCAGGCTCTTCAAGTGTTTATGTTGTGTATCGTCGTCCAATTTCCATGAAGAACGTATTTTTTTGCGTTGATACAACCCCCTCCCCCATTACTGTGCATCTGCTATCCCGCCTGCCAGATGAATTGCAAAATTGCAAACCACCACACACCACAATCCAAAACAAGGGAGCAGCCGCTTGTCGGGAAAAAGCCACAATCTTTCTGCAGATTAAATGACCAAACGGATCCTTAGGCCAGGATGCGAAGATGTGTGTGTGTGTGTGTCGGTGCTCTTTCTTTATCTGTTTTTCTCACACTGGACACTCTTCCACGCGGTGAAAATTTTGCACATTTTATGAGGGCAGCCTTTGGCAGCCTGCATATGTTGGGGGCCAGAACGAACCAAAAAGAGAAGGAGTGGGCGAAAAAGGCCTCCTGATACTCTGCAGCCACTCTTTCTCCCCCTCCCTTCTTTGCGTCCTTTCTCATCAGCCGTTCCCTTTTGATGCCCCCACATCAGAGCGGCTGGAGAGCCAGTGTATCGGAATCAACTCCGAGATGCGTAAAACAACCCATGCCGCATGTGGCCGAGTCCTACTTCTTTCTCTCGCAAATCATGCCCATCAGTCTTTGCTCAAAATGGTTGCATTAAATGCACGAAACCCTTGCCAATGGTCCATGGCCCCATGCCGGGAAGGATCCCGGGATTTGGGCAGTGAGTGTTCCTTTTCCCAAAAACCTTGTTTTTTCTCTCGCCTTCTTCTGTGCCGGGTGATGCGGCACCTTTGTGATATTTGCACTTTGCATCTGGAACCCTGGTTCTGGCTTTTTAAGCGAGTTCAAGAGCGAACGATACAATGCAAAGACACGTCGGCCCTACAAGGGAGGATGGCATCTGTCACATTTCGTTCCCTGTCCCAAGAGGCAGCCTTGTCCTGCATGTGACCCTTCTCGGAATTGTTTTGTTTGATTTTTTTGCTTCCTTTTTTTTTCAGTGAAGGCACCAATGAAAAAGCAGAAAAAAATCCCAAATATGAGAATATGAGAAATGTCTGATACATCATTTTTCTTCGTGCTTTCTTTTTTCAAAACGCCCACGCCCAGAACCTCGGGCTGCTCGAATCTCCATACCGGTCCGTATTCTGAACATGACAACTCACTGCCGAATCAATGATACCTTTGTCGTGCCGCATTCGTGCGGCTCTAGCCAGACGGCTCCCTCTTTAGACTCGCTCTTGATACTTTCAATAGAACAAAGAAGTCGAAGAAGTAGAAAACGCTCCTTTAGATATCCCCACGACGTAAACAAAGTATGCCTCGCTTTTTTATCTACATAGACCTTATGGCACTGCGTCTTTTTTTGTTTTTATTTATTAATTTTGCAAAGGCCGGGAGTGACGGCTTTGGTGCCGCGGTGTGCATTTTCGAACAGCCTCCAGTCTCTCCAAGTTCCAAACGGACGTGTTCGGGCAAAGTGCAGTAGTGTGGCAATTGTGTCAACGGCCATGCAGGTCACCCTATAGAGGAAACTACGGCCACGCCCTTCTGCAGCCCAGGAAATCCATAATCACCCATGTGCTTCGTCCAGCACACCTCTTTTGTTTTTGAAGGACTATCTTTTCTGTTTCTGGATGTATCCTGGCAAGCTCCCATTTTATGTATTTACTTATTTTTTTCTATTTATGAATAAACCTTTTTTTCTCCAAAACCAATGATGACCTTCACCGCCGGTGTATCGCCCTATTCACGATGCTTCTGATTAACTCCAAATGTCGAATGAGGCAAGCACATAATTTTATACGCCCTTCTTCACACTCTCCAGCCATCCAATGCGGCTCTCTACGCCCTTCGAAATGAATATAAAATGGGCCTCAGAGCCTGCCCTCAACGGAGTCAAGATGGCTGTTCTCGACATCCTTCTCTTGTTTATCAAGCACTTCTCTGTCTCTCCCTATATCCCATTGTTTCACCTCAGCCTTGCGCGAGTCTTTTGCACATATTACACCACATCACGAGATACAAACAGACATGGAAATGTTTCGCATCAGCCCAGGTACGCTACACGCTGTCATCACTTCTTATTTGCCTTTTACTCTTGGCACACTGCTAACACCGGCAGAAATTGTTCGCGCATTTGACCTTTTGCGCCGAGCTGGCTTTGATGCCAGCGTTCCAGCAGGGTTTTACTTCACCGAGCCCGAGCCGGACTTGCCTCTGCCCCCTCCCAACGACGGGGCCGGCCGAGTGACCTCCAACTATCCTCCGCCACCGCCATCGCCTTCTTCCTACTCTTCCTCCTCGTTGTCTTCCTCCAACACCTCCGATACAACGGATGCCTCTTCGGTCGACGGGGGGGTCGGCAATCCGTTTCTTCCTCTCCCTCCTCCTGCTCCGACTCTTCATACTCTCATTCATCATGGGAACAACAACGGGAACAATGGTGGACCGAGCTATGCTCTCGAGCGCTTTTTGGCCGAGACAGCTGCTGATATTCCATGGTCGTCTGTATATATTGGGACACGCAATGGTCATTGACAGATAGAGCCGGGATGGAGACGGCAATCCAAGCTGCTGTTATGTAGTCATAGCTTAAATTTGTGCTCTTTTCTTTGTTCACGAACTAAATAGGTAGTTCTGTCTCTTCTGTTTTATACAATTCAATGTGCCTCGCCTGAGAACTAGAACCGTTTATTTTAGTTTTCCGTATTATATCCACACTCGTTCAGCGTCTAATCGTGTTTCGTTTGCATGACCGTACTATATTCCGTCTTCAAGCCTATCACATCCACTGTCTCGCCCAACGTTCTCATTTGCTCGTGACACATTGGGCTGCATCCAGCCCTCGATCCATCACAGTTACACAGGTCAAAGATGGAAATGATTCTATTCGGCAAAGCCTAACCAAACTCTTTTTGTAACATGTATATGTACAGTAATTACGCAATGGATAATGAGACCAAACAGACGCGTGGCCTATGACCGCTGGCCATACAAAGCAATTCTTGGGAGCCGCAGAAAGGACCAATGCAACGCCTGCTTCACCTTATAGCGCTGGAACAGCAACTTCAGAAGTGAAGCGCGGAACCTCCCAGGCCAGCCAGTCAGACCGTGTTGTCGGCAGCAGGCCCATCCCGTTGATCTTCCACACGCCCAACGCCAGCGCCACAATCTGCATCGCCACAAAGGCCAGCTTGACCTGCAGGATCTGGCCGCGGTTGCCGGGCGTCTCGAAGCGCTCAAAGGTCTGCTGGGTGCCCAGGATGCCCATAATCGGGTTCTTGAACGCCATAAACACCATCATGATGCTAAAGATCTGCAGCGAGTTGCCGGACATGTACATCATAATGGCCGTCATGGGCAGGTTCTTGATGGGGCCGAGGGCGACCTCCCATGCCTTTTTGACCTTGAGCGTGTCCATCTCTTCGGGTGTCTGCTGTTTCTTGGCCGACGCGGCGGCGGCGGCCTTGGAGTCTTTCGCGTCGCGTTTCTGTAGAGAGAGGTATTAGCAAATGTCTTGTCCGTGACGCCTGTATATCGTCCCATAGGGCTGCGCACCTTGTTCGACGAAAGAGCCTGCGAGGGAAAGCCTGGCGGGTCGGCAATGTTGGACTTGGCGCGCGGCGCCGGCGGCGACTGGAGGTCGGCAACCCATTGCGGGCGTGTTGTTCTTGATGCGGCGAACTCGGACATTGTGTTGTTGTGGGGTGGAGGGTGTGTTGGCAAACGAGATGTCGTGGTTTGCGATGCAAGCAAGCTCCAGGAGAGGTTAAAGTCAGGAGCGTGTCGATGTGGTTCAAGTTGCTTGGGTTTGGTTCCACTTTTTTTCAGTAAGCTGCGTGTTCCTTAACGCCGCCAACCAGCGCCAAAAGACCAGGCTCGAACCAGGCTCTGGCCTCGCCCAAATCCCCAAGTCGCAGTGAAAAGCCCCACTCCCTACCGCCCCTTCCCGTTGTGGCGTGGCAAAAGGGGCATCGAAAGGGACTGGGAAGGACTGGGAATTTTAAAACGGAGTAAGAGCAATTAATATTGGGAGTGCTAAAATACTAAAATTAAATAGAATATAGTTGAAATAGGGAAAGAACGGGGCTACCGCCTTCCCTTGCTGACCGACGACGACGACATTCTGCCCCTGTCGATGAATTCGACCTTCCTCCGTCCTCTCCGTCCCTTTTCTTCAACAAACATCACACGACAAGCCCATTGCAATTGTCGACGCCGCGACATCCCTCCTCCCAGCGCACGCAGCCCCTCCTGACAGCGCGCAATCGCCAGCAGCGCCTACCCCTGACGACCCTGCCCACGCCCAGCCGGTCCTCCTTTCGCCGAGATCGATTGCCCCTACCTCCGGACGCGGAACTTCTGTCTTGATACTCGGCGTGAGTTCGGAGCGCCCCCTTATTGCTTCTTGCACCTGCGGCCATACACAATGGGGACAATGGGAGATGGATTGGCCAGAGCCAAGACGCTCTCCGGCTTCGCTGCATCGGTGTCGTTGCCGCAGAGCCGGATTGCGCTTCGTTCTGAGCTTGGTGCTTCCATAATCCGGATTGCACGCGCACTTGCTATCTCTCAATGAGGGTCTGCAGCCTCTGTTCTTACCTCTTTGGTCTTTTTTGAGCTGTCGTACATCGTGCTGCCCGGCTCTGAGCGCGTGGCATCGTCGTGCCGTCCCCCAGTCCCCATTGCGGCATGCTGCATAATGCATTGGCATACCCCTCTTGTTCTTTTTTTGTCTCTTCAGAAGCTAACCACCACCAGTTACTCTCGCCGTTTCCTCTTTGTCAATCAAGACATCTCTTTTCTGTCACAGTGGCTTCACCCCTCTTCGTCTCTCTCGAAATAGCCACTTCGCCGTCTAACCAACCGCTGATCGAGAAATTGAGAAATTCCCCGGCTGCAGAATAACCACCATTGCTGCCATCTCCGCACTTTCGAACCCTTTCACATACCTGCAAACTGCCTCCTGACGGCCGGCTCCCCCTCTTTTTTGTGTGTCTGTCCGCCAACCAACGGCAACACCACACCTCCAAAACCCTTGAACGCGTGCAGTGCCTATTTGCAGCTGCTCACGAGGTCTGGTCCTGGTCCCCTCGTCGCAAAATCCAAACCCCAGAAACAGAAAATCTTGGCCCACCCAAAAAGAGACCAAGAGATAACAAGTTTTGACACTACGACGTTCTCCTGCCCTGCGCGACCGCAACAAACACGAGCCTAGGCCACAAAGGCTCGCCGATTCCACACTCGCACGCACACACCCATAGACAACCGCCGCTCATCAGTCGTTTGTCGAACCAACCGTCGCCATGTCCAGTTCACAGGGCGGAGGTGACTCCAAGCTGTTCGCTCGAGTACGTATTGAAATTCAAACCATCCCCTGACCCATGCTGTCCCATGTCTTGTGCCTTTCCCCTCTTCTCCCGATATCTTGCCCTCCTCTTTTGTCCACATCGCAAAGCTTCTTGCTATCTATCTTTAAGCTGTAGTCCAAAAGCTTTCCTCCCCTCCCCCCTCCTCTACCCTGCCATCGTTGTGCTTCCCCACCTCCTCGTCCGATCCGCCTCCGTCATAACATGTGATGCAGCGATGCGACGCCGAGTCGGTGTCTGGTTATGCTGCATCATAGCCGAACAGACACCCTCTCTCTGTCTGGTTCAAAGCGGCACACGTCTCCACCTCGTCTACATTTATCATCATCTCCCTCAGATACCCAGCACCCTTATATATTGTTGTCGCTGTCTTCACCAGCGTGTTTTGCGACGACATCACCAGTCGAGACCGAGACTTGCATCGCATCGTCTCCACCTTCAGCCTTGTCAACCCACTTCGTCCATTACTAGACCTATACCCATCTCACGACTCTCTCCTCCCATGCGTTCCCTCTCCTCGTCGCCAAGATGTTCATGGCATATCTTCCTCCTCCATATTACTCACGCCCTCTCACTGCACAGGGCAAAGTCGCTGAGCTGCGCCTCGAGCTCAACAGCGGAGGCAAGAAGGACAAGAACTTTGCCGCCAAGAAGATCGCCCTCAAGAAGATTGTCGCCAACATGACCATGAGCAACAACGACATGGTTGCGCTCTTCCCGGACATTATCGCCTGCATGCACATCCAGAGCATCGAGATCAAGAAGATGTAAGTTGGCACAGGCCTGCCTCCAGTTATCCCGCCATTTGGCAACTCTAACCGTATCCAGGTGCTTCCTCTTCCTCGTCAACTACGCAAGAATGCGCCCCGAAATAGCAATCAAGGCCATTCCCGTGCTCGAAAATGTATGCCACAGACCCTCGTCTACCGACCGCAAACTTTTCAGACAGTATCACTAACCATCCACAGGACATGGAGAACAGCAACCCACTTGTACGAGCCCTTGCGCTCCGGACAATGTCATACATCCACGTGCGCGAGTTTGTCGAAGCAACAGTCCCGATCGTCAAGGTCCTGCTCCGGGACTCCGACCCATACGTCCGCAAGACCGCCGCATACTGCGTCGCCAAGCTATACGACCACGACAAGCACATGGTGGAGGGCTCCGACCTGATCGACCGCCTCAACTCTTTGCTCCGCGACGACAACCCGACAGTGGTGGCTAGCGCCCTGGCCGGTCTGATGGACATTTGGGAGCGCAGCGACGCCATCAAGCTCACCATCGACTACCACAACGCCTCCAAGATGGTGGCTATCCTGCCAGACTGCTCCGAATGGGGCCAGACCTACATTCTTGAGGCGCTCATGTCCTACACGCCACAAGAATCGACCGAGGCCGCCCTTTTGGCAGAGCGCATCTCACCGCGCCTGTCGCACTCCAACTCGGCCGTCGTTTTGACTTGTATCCGTGTCATCCTGTACCTGATGAACTACATCTCCGACCAGAAGCAGATCACCGCCCTCTGCAAGAAGCTCTCACCACCACTCGTCACCCTGCTGGCCAAGGGTCCCGAGGTCCAGTATCTGGTGCTGCGCAACGCTCTCCTTATCCTGCAACGGCGGCCCGAGGTCCTACGCAACGACATCCGCGTCTTCTTTTGCAAATACAACGACCCCATCTACGTCAAGGTCACCAAGCTCGAGCTCATCTTTATGCTCGCCAGCGAGAAGAACATTGACGAGGTCCTGACGGAGCTGCGCGAGTACGCCACCGAAATCGACGTCCACTTTGTCCGCAAGGCCGTGCGCGCCATTGGCAAGCTCGCCATCAAGATTGAGCCCGCCGCCCGCCGCTGCATCAACGTCTTGCTGGAACTCGTGGCCACCAAGGTCACCTACATTGTCCAGGAAGCCACCGTCGTCATCCGTAACATCTTCCGCAAGTACCCCAACCAGTACGAGTCCATTATCGGCACGTTGTGCGAGAACCTCGACTCGCTCGACGAGCCCGAGGCCAAGGCCGCCATGGTCTGGGTCATTGGCCAGTACGCCAGCCGCATCGAGAACGCCGATGTTCTGCTGGAAGATTTCCTGTTTTCGTTTGCCGAAGAGCCAGTCGAGGTGCAGTTGGCACTGTTGACAGCGACGGTCAAACTGTTTATTCAGCGGCCCACCAAGGGCCAGGAGCTGGTGCCGCGCGTGCTCAAGTGGGCCACCGAGGAGACGGACAACCCGGATCTGCGCGACCGTGCCTACATGTACTGGCGCCTGCTGTCGACCGACATTGAGGCCGCCAAGCAGATCATCATGGGCGAGAAGCCGGCGATCACGGCCGAGTCGGAACGGTTGGACCCGCAGACCCTCGAGGAAATGTGCCTCAACGTCGGCACCCTCGCCACCGTCTACCTCAAGCCCGTCCAGACCGTGTTCCGGTCGGCACGGCCACGGCGCCTCATCGAGTCGCCCGCCCTGCAGCGCCCGCTCAACCACCAGTCGGCCAACGCCTCGCTGCCGCCGCCGCCATCACAACAGCAACAGCAGCTCTTGGCCCAGCAGCGGCAGCAACAACAGCAACTGCTCCTCCAACAGCAACAGCAGCAGCAGCAGGCGGTCCTCCAGCACCAGCAGCAACAGCTTATGCTCCAACAACAGCAGCAGCAGCAACTCTCGCCAGGCCAACCCGGCCAGGCCGCCTCGGACCTGCTCTTCATCGACACAAACAAGAGTCTGTCTATGCTCGGCAACGGCGGCCAGCCGTCCAACATTGACCTGCGCAGCCGCGAGCCTGCTGCCAACGGCAATGGAAACGGCCACTTTAACGGCAACGGCCTGGCCAGCCCGCAGTCGGCGGTTGACGAGGCCGATGCGTACTTTGCACAGATGCGCATCCAGGAGCCGACGGTTGTCGCGCCCGACTCGTTTGGCGGCGGTGACGGCGGCACGCCTGGCTACCTGGTGAACCAGTACGCAGCACAGACGGCGTACCACCCGCAGAACAACCACAACGACTTGCTGATGTAGAGAAAGAGGGAGAAAAGAGGAAGAGAAAACTGATGGACGCGTTTTTATATATTCTTGTAGACCCAGCGTTTGATGTATTTATTTTTTTTGTGTACGTTTTGGTGCGCTCTTCTTCTTTTGTAGTCGTTCACTTAATATTGGGTTGATGGGTTTTTCTTGTTTACTGCTGTGTACATAGACTTTGAGAAGGTGTTTCGTTATGGGAGACCTTAAAAAGGAGAAGTAATTGAAAAGAATGGACTGTCAAAATATGTCACCAAATTTGAATGTTTACCGGAACCAGTGAAATAACGCATAATTGCAGAGTCAATTCTATGAAAGCGCCTGCTTGCGGTTACATGATTCAAAAAGATCGACCTCCTTTTTGTCTTCTGCTTCCTGCCGCTTCAAAATGCTATGCCGTGCCGGCCGCACCCGCGCCATAGATGCTCGTTACATAAAAACCTTCGATATCCTTCCCATTCTTCTCATCTCTCAACTCATTTTTCTCCTTTCCGATCTTCCATTTTTACTCCTCCTTCTTTTCCACCATCTTCCGTCTCCTCATAATCAAACAGGAAAGAGCACTTGCGTCATATTTCCTGAAACCCTATGGCCGTTTAGAGGCCAATCATGACAGCAACCGACAGAACAATGACGCCCAGAATGGGCATCATCATAGCCTCGGCCACAACACGGCCACCACCCGAAGTGAGAGTGGCCGACGGCTGCTCGGGAGCCGGGGCCGTCTCGCTCTCAGCAGGCACGGTAGTCGACGCCGAGATGGATGACACCAACGACGAAGGGGCAAATGTAGTCGAAGTAATAAAGGTGCCGTTGCCGCTGGCACTGCCACCGCTCTCGCTGACGGAGACGCTGCTGCTGGAGCCAGTAAGCGAGTTCGAGCCGGGCGTAGGCATCGACATTGGCATCGACGTATCCATGCTCGTCGACGAGGTCGGGAAGGTCGTCGGCAGGGTCGTAGGCGTCGGGATAGTTGACGGGATAGAGATAGAAGTCGAGGGAGTCGACACGGATGGCAGTTCCGAGGGGTAGTCCGAGGTGCCGTAGATGGTCGTGGTCGAGGTAGCGCTGACCGTAGTGGTTGATGAGCCAATCGTGGACGTCGACGGGTTGCCATAGCCTCCGTAGATAGTCACGGTGGTCGTCACGTCGCGCTTGGGAATAATATTGTCATTGGAAAAGGGAGGGTCAATGGTGATCGGGGCAGTCACAATGGCCTCGTTGGAAGAAACGCCAGGGGTAGTGGCAGCCAGAGGAGAAAGAGTGCTGGTCAGGGTGGTGTAGCTGTTATAAGCCTCGACGCAGGAAACAGTGAGTACAGTAGCAGAGGTAAAAACGTGGGTCTCAACGGTAGACACAGTCTCAGTAATGGTGAGA
Organism: Sporothrix pallida; assembly: GCA_021396235.1. NCBI lineage: Eukaryota > Fungi > Ascomycota > Sordariomycetes > Ophiostomatales > Ophiostomataceae > Sporothrix > Sporothrix pallida. Next base: position 169,390 of record WNYG01000034.1, read on the forward strand.
GTAACCAGCTTTTCCAGGGGAACAGTCACAGTGGCGGTCTCAGTAACGGTGGGAACCTGAGCCACCTCGGTGGCCTCCATGAACTCCTCCCAGGGCTTCGAGGTATCCGGGCGGAGGAGAGTGTAGGTAATGTGGCCGAGAGTGCGAGTGATGAAGTCGCTGGAGAGTGTCAGAAAATATACATTGCAATAGATCAGGATCATCGCAAGTTACTCACAAGCTCGTGGAATCAGGGGCGGCGGTGCAGGCGGCAACGTCGTCGGCCACAACAGACCCAACAGCCATCATGGCCAGGGCACCCAGCTTGGCCAGTTTTGCGAGAGACATTGTGGTGGTATTAGATTGTTGTTTGTGTTCTGTTTGTCGTGTTCGTGGTCAGTACCATCATGCTGGGAGGCTTCTCGGTCGGTCACGATGTCTGTGTTGACTGTATGGTGACAGATCTCTGAATAGGTTTGATTGTTTGTTTTGATGGAAAACTTACTAGCTGTTGATTTTTGTTTGCATAGAGACGGCAACGCCTCTTTATGTAGGATGAGAGTAATGTGCTCGAGTTGGTCGGAAGGTATCGATGTCAAAGCAGGTTGTCGATGGTGTTTGTTGGTGGGATGCTGAGAGACGATGGAGAAGAAGTAAAAAAGAGAGAAGAGGAAGGGAAGAAATTTCTGTCCTGGCAAAATATCAACAGTTTAAATATCCTGAAGAGATTTTTTATTCAGGGCAAGAACGGAATGAAGGGCAAAAAAGCGGAAGGTGCGATGGACAGGAAGTGAAGGCCTGCGTTGCCACCAAAAACGGAAGGAACGAGGCTCAACACTCGGTGACCAAGCTGCCTGTCCCGGACGAAGTACCCGTCTCATATAAATTTGGCATAAACTGTACATTGCGCCGGCCTTATCAATCTTTTCATTGGGTTTATTCAAAATACCATTGACATCCGCGCTCGATGCCCGCGTTGAGGGATGCCAGATAATGTGTGTGCGATGATGGTTCTTCAGGTGCTTTGAAAATCATTCTTCACAAAGACATACACATGCTCACCGTGTTGACAGTACTTTTCTATATTGTTTAATATTTGCTGTATTTCAAAAGTAAAGAGAATTGACGCGCTCTATGATTTTCTTCGTTGTTTTTATTTATTTACTTTCGCTAAAAAAGGCGATGAAATATTTCATCAATATGTTCTTACTCTTTCTGGTCGTCTTTTTTATTGACATCCTTTTTTTGAGCCACATCGGCGAAATTGCTCTAGTATTGTCACTTATTTCTTTTCTTTTCTTTTCTTTTTTTTTTCATTCTTTTTTTCTTTCTGTTTTTTTTTTAAAAAAAAAAATATGAAAGCACGCTTGTTTTCTAAGCTCAATGTTTACATCAAGTGAAGTTGAACTGTCATTGAAAGTCAATATTGGCTGAGCCACAGTTGAGATACAGCCACAACAGGCAAAGCCGGCTGGACTTGCTTACAAAACCACATACTCTCTGTCCAGACTTCGCATATATCGGACAGTACAAAATGGAATACGCACTTGTCTTGTGCACATTTCGCTGTTCGTCCCGTTGTGCGGGAGGATGAGCCGAAACAAGCCTGCCTCTGAGCTTGGCAGGACTCGGAGCAAACCCTTGGTTTAAGGTTCAATGGGATGGCTGGGAGCAAGTATTGTGCCTCATGTGCATAATAGAACCGTGGTGTACCAAAGTTACAGTATCTCATGTACAGGTCAGCATATCTGAGAACGGTAGGAAGCGGTGAATCGCGAATTGACAATTTGACAGGAAGACTGACAGCCTGGATCGAAACGATAGAGCGCGGAGATACAAGACACAGACAGTTGTCTGTCAATTAACATGAAGGGTGGTTACGATAAACCCCAAGCAGACAGGCATGGGAAACAACCCTGTTTAGCTTTGCAGGGAGACGCTGCAGCCATTGATGCAAGGTCGTGGGGCCGCATGTGGCCAGCCCAGACCAGACCCAGCCCCAGGCCATACCAAGACTGGAGACAAGATAGGAGGTTGAGGAGAAGGAGGGGAATGTCTTCTGTCAGTTGGTGATGTGGGGTGGTGACAGCAATGCGCGATATCACGCAACGGCCAGCCTCGCAGGAAAAGGGTCTTGTGACATCCTAAAGGAAGTGCAAGACAAGAAAAAGATGTGCAAAATGACTTATCTCCAACTTTGCCTGTTAAGGGAAATCTACTGTGGTACTTGAAAGACAAGAGCATCGGGCAACACGATAAATAGCTCTTTTCGAGATACAAGATATGGGGAACGAATCGGAACGCGGGGATAGGCTGCGCCTGGTGCGAGTGCGTCGACGGTATTTACTTTTGTTCTCTCAAGCCTCTTTTTTCCTTCTTTTCAGCCAAGCGTCTTTTGTGGCAAGATATCGTTTCCATTTCCCCAGATCCAGGAAGCTGATAAGCCCCAGAGACTGTGAACCTGGAAAACATAATCGGCGAGGAGTGCATTTTTACGACTTAAGCATGGCCTTCGCCTGGGCCTGGGACCAAGTGCAACATAAATAAAGCCAAGAGCCAAGAGCAAAAGACAAACTCAAATTGGGATAGGAAGACCGGGTTGGTTCTGCCGCTAGCCTCGAGGAGGAGCTCCCACATGGATTCTGCTGATTAGCAGCCCGAAGGCGTAGAGTGTTTGAATCTGAGGGGAAGAGTGCAGGTGGACATATGACAGTAATCTGTCGTTCATGATAGAGGGGACAAATGAGTCAAGGATGGAGAGGATATCACGGACAAAAAGTAGAAAATAGAAAAATCAAAATCAGAAAAGGGAAAAACAAAGATAAGTCGCATGGCAAATCGCAAGGGAACCGAACCCGTGAAACCCAGGGGACGAGGGACTAGACTGTCTCTACTGTCTCTTTGGGATTCTTTTGGGTGTGAGCACAAGTACTGAAGACGGAGAACGAATCATCCATTGCACAGAATACGTCATGGGCAGTGCTGGGCGGAAAGACCAGGGAAACAATACTGAAAGAGCAACTGATCGCCAGCGCAACAACTTCCACGAGGCCGACCATTCGGCGATTTGATGTTCGGTGCTGTATCCGGAGGCAGGGAAGGCTATGTTTGTAAATGTAAGAGTGTCAGTTTGTCGGCATTCGCAACTTTTTGCCCATGACAAATAGGTGAGGCAGTAAATATAAGGTAAGAAAATAAGAAAATAGGAGAAAACCGGCGAGAAGAGGAAAGGCGCCAGCGGGACAGCATATTTTGGGTTGCTCTTTCTTGCCTCTTGTCTCCTTTTTGCACATCTTGCACAAAGATTTGCCCCTTGGCCAGATGGGATAAGCCGGATCCCGGTGGACTGGACGATTGAGTGCAGGAGCGATGCAGAGATGCAAATGTGGAAGGCGCAACGTGGTAGTGGTTTTTGCTGCCCGTGCCCTGACGAGAAGGTGCAATGCAGAACGGGAGACCAAACAAACCAGATTCTGGGCAACAACGACCGACACCCAGATCAGGAAAGCACAAGATGGTATTGCCTCGTATGAGAGCCAGTCGAGCCACAGTGAAGCGCCATCGCAAAAGCTGGACTTTCGTTAAGCTCGCCAGACGAGGAGAACAAAGAAAAGTTGTGAATTGGACGTATTAAACACCTGTTGGGCCTGGCCAAAACAAAGAGATGCTTTCAACGGGTGGCTTCGTTCGACTGAGTCAGGCACACTGTGTTTATACAGTGCTAATATAGGGCACTCCACCACCTGCCTCTTCTGTGCCTCTTTCTCCTGCTTGCTCCTGCCACATCGAAACCCATTGCCCTGTGAGAGTGTTGTAGAACAGCATCGGGCGTCTTGCTCAGTGTGTCGGAGTGTGTGTTCGTGTCGCCTGTGCCGTCCGTTCCTTCCCGTTCTGCGCAACCCATTGCCTGTGTCTGTTCAGGGTGATTCCATTCGTGTGTTATTCGCTGTCAATTGAGAATGGCAGTTGTGAATGCGTCTTTTCCTTCCAAATTTGTAGCTCACGAGCTCTCACGTTTCATTCTTTGGCCGGTGCTACCTGCCCAACTTCTTTCTTTCTACCCAACCGCTCCTTCCTCGTCTTTTCGGCGTAATTTCCTGCTCTTTCTGGTTCGTAAACAAATCGAGCACAGTCCAGCGCTAAACTTTCTCTCCTGTTTCTCGAACAGCGCTAGTGGACACCTAAAACGTGGGAAAACATTCACCTGCCAGGCCCTGGAGCCAGGAGTTACAGCGGCCCTGGGTGCACGCCACGCTACTCCGGACCAATCGGCCTCGGCGTCACCGTGTTCACTGACAAGTGTTTTTACTCTGTAATTATGCACCGGAAAAGCTGAAGACAGATGAAAACAGAGGGTGGCAGCTTGCACAGTGTGCATTCAACTCCACTGGAATTCAACGCACCTTCCCCATCTCATCGCTCCTTCCCACACCACGAAACTCACGAAAAGAGGAGGAAACCACCAACGTTGTCATGGTCTCTTCTTTCCGCTAGCCGGTTTCCCCTTCATGTTTGGTTTGGTTTGTCCCTTCCCCGGGCTCTGGTCGTTCCTGCCCTTTCCTTGTTGCTCCTCTCCATCCATCCTCTTCGTTTCCTCCAATTCCGACCAGAACTAAACCGACGAAACCTCCTCCTGTAAATAAACTTTTTTTAATCCATCAGTTTATTCTATTGTCTCGGATGACCAAGGCGCCATTCGATTCCTACGCCTCGAGCTTTCACCAGCACACTTATTCGCATTTCATTTTCTAGTGCTGGTTTTCTACATCGCTGCAAGCGGGCAGAGTCAGAGCAAGCCAAACCGGCCAAAAGCAACCTCGACCAGCCAAGCAATCAAAGCAACCAAGAAGCAGACCCCAGCCCCTTACGAAGACCGTTGTATCATTCGCTACAGGGAACGACGGCAAAAGCCCCTTTCAACATCCAACACCGACAAAAAGTAAAGGCATTCTTTTCCTTTTTGCATTACCCACACGACACGACACGACACACGGCCAGGCCACGTTCTTTTCTTTCTTTCTTTCTAACGACAAGAAACACTCTCCACCGCATATCTTTTTTCATCCTTTAGCCGCGCGATCGACCGACCGTTTTGTTTCCACTGTGAACCATTGTCAATGGGCAGCAGCAGCCTCGCGCGATAGACGTTTTCCGTTTTTTCGAACGAAATCGGAAACTAAAGCACTGAACGACCCATTCCAACCGAATCGTGTTGCCAATCGTTCCTTCGAATTCGTCGAATAATTCTTGTCGTCCCATCTCTGGACATTGTCTCAAATCTAGCACGCTCCCGCCATACACCCTCTCTCTCCCTTACGTCGCTCGACAACCTATCGGACGAGCAAGATCCAATTGACGGCCTTGACGACATTGACGGCAGCGCAATCGACGACGACTAAAGACGGCGTGATAGATCGGCTCGTTCGTTTCCTTCTCGGCGGCATTTTCCCTTTCACCGATATATCCGGGAGTTTCGATTTGTTCGACGGCATCGTTCTTTTGTTTTCATTCGTTAGACAACCTTACGACACAGACAATGGCAGAAATGACAGCACCAGCGCCGAGCCGCCCAGACGAGGCTGCGGCCACTCAGGAGACAGCAGTTCCGGAGACCACCGAGGTTGCCGCGACATCATTACCATCCACTACCGAGGCTGCCGAATCGGCACCGGCACCCGCAGAGGCCGCAACAGCGGCCCCGGCCACATCAGCAGAGGAACCGGCCGCAGAAGAATTGAGCCCGAAGAAGAAGGGAAAGGCCAAGGCAGTCTCTCCAGACTCCGAGGGAGCATCGGCAGATGCGTCGGCAGCACCAGAATCGGCAGCGACAGGGGCAGCTGCGGCCACAGCAACTACCGGCTCAGGGGAGGCTGTGGAAGAAGCATCCTCCTCCGCAGGCGGTGTTCTCGAGACACCAAGGCCGCCCCCGGCTGCGGTGCTTGGCCAGGACGACGAGATCGCGCCTGTGGCAGCTACTTCCAACGCAGTCGTGTGCACCATCACCCTTCTGCTGCCGACCGGAAGACGCAAGACGTACAAGATCGACGACAAGTTCCTGAGCAAGAGAAACGTGGAAGTTCCGGAGACGACGGAGGGCGGACTCAAGGATCCCTTCAGCATATCTATCTACAAGCTGAAGGAGCTGATTCTCCGTGAATGGCGCGAAGAGTGGGACGTCAGGCCTGCCAGCCCTACCAGCATCAGGCTGATCCATCTCGGCAAACTTCTTGACGATAAGGAGCAGCTCAAGAGTATGATCCCCTCCCTCTCTTATTAATTACACATGTGGCCTCTTTTTTCACGCCAGATTGCTAACACAGAGCAGAATATCGTCTCAGCGCAGACTCGCCAAACGTTGTGCATATGATGGTGAAGCCGCCCGAGATGATGGAGGAGGAGGAGGCAGCTAAGGGCAGGAACAGTGGGCAGGGACCGCGCCAGAGAGACGGTAGCTCCAACTGCTGTGTTATCTTGTAAAGAGCTCGTTTTCGAGTCGATATATTTCCGAACCGTTCCCCTCCTCTCCTCCGGCATCCTACCTACCGGTCGAACAAATCACGCCCACACAAGCATATACAATGCAAACGACACTCAGCGCAAACATACACGCAACTACACATCGAAGAGACCGTCATTGTCTCAAATCATTCACTTAATAATTACGGAATCCGGCCGTTACTGGGGCTCTTCAACATCCGCATGTCCTCTTTCTTGCTGCTCTTACGGCCTTTTGCTTTCTTGTCATATTGTCAGCTTTTGTCTACGTTTTGATTGTTTAAGGAGTTGTGCGAGCCATTTTTGCCAATATCAATATTGCCCTTTGTTTTGCTTTTCCGGACCATCATTTCCAATCTTGGTTCTTCATCAAAAAAGGATCGGGGGATGAGATGCAGGGCGTCTTTGTGGTTTCTTGTATGTCTTTTTGATTGTGTCTTTTGTTGTCCTGTTTGTCCATTCTGTTTATTTTGTATCCCGGCATTCATTATTTTCATGTTTCACTTTCATTTTCATTACCTTTGTCCATGTGTACTTTCCCTCCTACATTTTCTCTGTCATCATAACGTGCATCTTTTCTCTGTACTTTGAAGTCCCTGCCCAAGGCACCTTTGTCCACTGTTTTGTGTTTCCCCACCTCGTCAGTGTCTCTTCTCCTATGCCATCTGTACATTGTAATTGTGCCACGCAGTCCATACAGTATAAAGAAATAAAACGAAGACGGGACTTTCATTTTCCTGTCACCAACCGGTCAGCACTGACGAGGTCGCTGTGACTCGAGTCCAAGCTTAGGTATTGCCAACGCGATAAAATGTGTATTGTATGAGTTCCTAATGTGTTGTACAACGGCAGCAACGCGTGCTGTCCGTCTCTTCGCATCCTTCTATCATTTATAAACCATCATTCTTCCCCCACTCCTCACATCCGCAGCTTCCGCTCCATCTCCTCGTGGAAGGTCGGCACACTCCGCGTCTCCTCACCCGTGTAAATGTCCTCCCAGTCAACCGTCGTGTCCCGGCCCAGCAGAATGTCCTCGTGCACGCTCGGCAGTAGCGCACTGCCCGGGCCGGCGCTGCCCAGCGCCAGCGGCCGCCACTCGCCGTCGCGTGTAATCTTGAGCTCCATCCCGCGGCGCACCGGCTCCGCCACGCCGTACGTCCGCCGCAGCATCTCCATGCGCATGTTTTCGCGGGTGGCCTCCCACTGCTTGAGGCGGGCCTCGAGGGGGTGGGCGGAGTCGAGTTGGGGGGTGGAGGAGGTCGATGCAGCCGACGTCTGCTGCGATGCAGCGGCCACCTTTGGGCCGACACCGTGGCGCATCAGATCGTGGACACCGGGTGCGGACGGGGCACCGCGCTCGCGGCTGGCGACATGGCTGAACGAGTCAGAGTGGGCGTCGACGGGGACGATGCGGAGAGACTTGAGAGCTGTTAGTGGGTGGTCAAATGAGCAATGTTGTCGGGCATCACAAGACCTACCATTGTGAGAGGTTGTGGAAGGAGATTGATGGAGAGGATAGGGGCGACGATGAATTGGGTGTCGTCGTAGTCGTTGAAGAAAACTTGTGATAGTAGGACAGTATGTCGCTTCAATACAAAGTCGTCGTGATGGTGTGGTTGATGCAATGAGGTTGGCTATGGTTTCGTCGTTGGAAATGGACCCAGTTCGTTGACAAGGCGTTGGCTTGTTGCGTAGGGGAGGCGAGGCAGGCTGCAGCTTGCTGTCGCAGCTTACCGCGCCCATTCACCAGCCAATGAGAGCGTGGTATTGCGGGAGCTTAGGCTACACGTGATATTTCACGTGCCACACGGTGACGGAACGGAGCTCTCTTAGCGTCCCCGGCCCACCTGCATCTCCAGCGGAGTGTGGAGGGGAACAGACCCCTAAAGGTTAGTGGACAACAGCTTCCCGTGCGCCGATGTGATATAAGAGTCGTTGATGATGCCAATTCTCACGACAACATTTTTAAGATGACAGAAGAAGAGTCATAAGCGGTGGTTTTCTCTTTTAGAAATTCTTGGATATTTAGCCTCTATATTTTATCTTACTTCTCCTTTCATATTGAGATCAATTGGCTTACAACACAGCCACACGGCCTCACAATGCCTTCTATTGCAGGGGCGCGGCCGCCCATTATTCGCATCGCCCAAGGCACCTTTTACCGTCACCATCCCAGCTCAGTGCCGGTCACGGATGCAGGCACAACTTCGGGAACAGCTCACCACAACCCGCCACTTTTCTCAAACCTTGATTTTGAGCTCCCGTCGGACGACACGGCCCATGGCGGCGGCGCCGGCCTCGGCCCTATCTCGCCGCACAATTGGTGCGTCGTTGGCCCATCTCTCGCCGGCAAGACAACCTTCCTACAAGTCTTGAGGGGACAGCATATCTGCCTGCCTCCAACGGCACGCTCCTATCCCTATTTGGCGACGGACAGCGTGCCCCACCGCCTCAAGAACGCCTCTCGTGCGATTCGTTATGTCGGCTTCGATGCCGACGGCGGCGGCGGCTCCGGTCTCGGCCCGGCGACGTCGGCGTATCTTTCGGCGCGGTACGAGTCGCGGCGGGAAAAGACGGACTTTTCGCTGCGAGATTTTTTGCTGGGCAACACAGAACTCAACCCGTACCACGAGGAGGGCAAGGCCGGCGCTGACAACGAGGACAAGATCCCCGCCAGTCTGCTTGACCGCGTCATCAAGGACCTCCGGCTGGAGCCGCTGCTGGACTTGCCCGTCGCCTTTTTGTCCAACGGCCAGGGCCGGCGTGCCCGGATTGCGCGTGCCCTGCTGACAAGACCAGCCGTGCTTCTGCTGGACGAGCCGTTTATGGGCCTCGACCCGCCGACCGTCGCCTCGCTCAGTCCTTTGCTGAGCGGCATGGCTGCCAAGGCGCAGCCCCGTTTTGTCCTGAGCTCGCGCCCGCAAGATCCGTTGCCGTCGTGGATCAGCCACCTGATTTACCTGCGGACCGACTGCCAGGTGGGCGCCATGGGTCCGCGGGACGTTGTTCTGGAAAGGCTGAGGGGATATGTCCACGGCGTGCGCAGTGGCAAAAAGGCGGAAGATGAAAAGATGCCGGTGCACGCGCTGGGCGAGATGGGCCGTATTCTGACGCCGAGCGGTATTGAGGGCCGTGGGTTTGACGAGGAGAGCCACGCCACATTCAAGTCGGCGGACGTCCCCAAGGCAAAGAGCTCAACAGAGCAGGCGCCGCAAGGCGAGCCGATTGTGGAGATGAACGGCTGTGTGGTCAAGTACGGCGACCGTATTGCCCTCGGCAACTGGTCGCAAAAGGTCGAGGACGGCACGACGGTCCCTGGTCTGATCTGGACCGTCCGTCGCGGCGAGCGCTGGGGCGTGTTTGGTCCCAACGGGTCGGGCAAGACGACCATCGTTTCGTTGCTTTGCTCTGACCACCCCCAAACATATTCGCTGCCCATCCGTCTGTTTGGCCGCAGTCGTCTTCCAGAACCTGACCGGCCAGGCCGCCCTCTGACCTTCTGGGATATCCAGTCGCGCGTCGGCCACTCCAGCCCAGAAGTGCACCAGCACATGCCGCGCGGCCTGACAGTTCGCCAAATTATCCAGAGTGCATGGGCCGACACCTTCCGGGCGAAGCCCCAGTTGACCCCCGATGCTCCTGGCAAAGTGGACGCTTGTCTGCGGTGGTTCGCGTCCGAACTTCAGCCCAGCGGCAGCAATGCCGAGGCTGGCGACCTGTCGTGGGCCGACAACTACTTCTTTGGCGAGCTGTCATTTAGTGCTCAGCGCGTGCTGCTGTTTATCCGCGCCGTCGTCAAGAACTCCGACATTGTTGTGCTGGACGAGGCGTTTAGCGGCATGGACGAGAGCGTGCGGGACAAGTGCGAGCTGTTCTTGAGCCACGGCGAGACGGCGACATACGAGCAGGGCTCGAACAAGATTGTGGAGAGTGAGGTATCGAAACAGGGCAAGGTGCAGGTCCCGGGCCTCACCGACCAGCAGGCACTGATTTGCATTGCCCACGTCAAGGAAGAGGTGCCCGACTGTGTACGTGAGTGGGTTTGCTTGCCCGAGGCAAACACGACGTCGCCGGCGAGATTTGGTCGGTTGGATGGTCCCTTGCGGACAGACCGGCGGCGGTGGGATGAGATCTGGGCGCAGTAAACAAGAAGGCACGAACGAAAAAGCATTGGATAAAATCAAAACCAGATTCATAGCATTTCACACATTATCAAAATGGCAAGCCAAAAATAATCAAAAAGTATCAAGAACAAAAAACGCCGGTCCCAAACAAAGCCTCTAGTAAGTGGAGGCCCAGCCTGTCGGTGGCTGAGATAAAAGACGAAAAAGCAAAACCAGATCGTAGAGTCCTTCTCACCACTCTACCTCATCTCATACTCATACATCCAACTCATATCCCTTTCAGTCCAATATAAATCCCGAGGTATCAAAAAATTCCCAAAATAAAAACAAGATCACCCATCACACAGCACCTCATCTGCTCACTTTGCTGCTGATGCTGGTCATGGTGTCGCTCATCTTGGAACCGAACCCACCAATCCACTCCGGCACCTTGAGCGACAGCCGCACCCGGCCCTCGATGATGACATTGATCGCGTTGATGACAGCAAACGTCGTCGAGCCGATCGCGCGGAACAGGGCCAGACCGGCCACAGACCACAGGATGAAGCGGAGGTAAAAGTTGTTACCGATGCCGCTCGAGCCGTAGGCTTCGGACACGGCCATGGCCAGGATGCCGTTGGCAATCATCCATGTGACCACCATGTACGTGCGGACGCTCTTGTAGTAGTCCTCCTGCATCTGTGCTTCCGAGACGGGCGGCACGGGCACCTCAACACGGTCGCGGAGGTTGCGCAGAGCCTCATCGTAGCCGCTGTCAATGTCGAGCTGTTCCGAAGGCATCTCAAGCTCGACGGTGCTGCCCTTGCCGACCGCACCACCCAAATCCGTCTTGAGCACGTTGTCACCCTTGGTACCCCAGGTGACATCGTGAGTGTTGCAGAAGGCGTACACCTGGAGGGTGCAAATGTAGCTAGGCAACAGTGTAAAGTATTGCGCAGCCGACGTAAACATGTGCCAAGGGTCGAGGTACAGGAAGGACATAAAAAAGTACAGGCCGACTGTCGATGCTGTAGAGACGATCAGGTTGGTGAAGACGTTGTTGCCAATTTCCAGCTTGGTGCTGGAGTCGCGAAGTTGCCGGACCACAATGTACAGAGTCGCAAAGGTCGTGTACACCATGATGATACCGTAGAGAATCATGCTCGTCATGTACAGCTTCTTGGCGCCCTGTGGACGGTTACCGAGGGACAGAATGAACTGAGTGCTGATCAGGAGCGTGCAAGTGTAGCGCAGAACCGTAAAGATATACTGGCCAATGTGGTGACCAAAGGGATCGACAGTCGGGTCGGCGAGACCACCAGCGACGAAGTAGAATGTGAGGTAGAAGTTGGCGAGCGAGAAGTAGGTGAACAGGAGCTGGAGCAGTTGGTAGAGGAACTCAATGTGCAAAAGGATCTTGCGGGCAATGGTATGGTCGGTTGACCACAGTTGCCTGAAGTGCACAAGCGAGTAAACGGCCGCAAAGAAGGCACCGTTCAGCCAACGACGCCGCTGCGAGATGAATTCCGGTACACTATCCGGAACGTCAGTCTCACCGGTGCAGCTCTTGACGTACTTCAGGACCCAGCGCTCGCCGCGTTTTGCCACAAGCTCCCAGCAAAGAATACGATCTTCGGCGAGGTACATATTGGCAGTAAACACGTCGGCATGTTGACCGTGCAGGGTTTCTCCCTTGAAGTATTGGCTGAGGGGTCCGTGGCCAGTCTCGTCGTTTTGAAGGGCGTGGTAGCGGTAGGCACTCAGGGCACCGGGAAGCACTGTGATGTAGCCGAACACACTTTCCAGCGGCTTGTCCAAGATGTTACTCATCTTGTACTCAAAGTTTTGCGAAGCCACCAGAGGGTTGAGCAGGTTGCTTCCAAAGCGGCCCTTCATGGCCTTGATCTCACCACAAGCACCAGCGACGTTGGAGTCGGTATCAAATGCCTTCCACAGGTGGTAAAGCGAGTTGTTGCCAGGACGCGTCCCGACATCGAGAAGAATGCATACGTTGGGGTTGAGCGAACGGCCGAAGGCGTTGAAGAACCAACGGTGAGAATTGAGCTTGCGCTGGTTGCGCTCCTTGAGACAGAAGATCATCTGGCAAGGAACAATGCCCTTCTCGGCACCCTTGAATTTGAGGTCAGAATCCAGAGAAACCTGTGTCGTATACTCGTAGACGTGCGCCTGGACGGCCTTTTGGTTGACAAAGTTCTTGGCGATACCGTGTTGGTAAATACCCATGGCAGCGAGAGCGTCGAGAGTGCGCGGGTGGATCTTCTCACGACCGTCGGAAACGATACACACCACAATCTTCTGCCAGCCGTTCTCACCCCAGGTACGAGACTTGTTGCGACCACAGAAATGAGCAATGTTCTTCATGACGGCGTGCATTGTCCGGGTGAAATCATAGGCGTTCTCGTTGTACATGGTAACACAGATGAAGAGCTCCGTCTCGCGAGCAGTGCGGCCAATGTTCTGGCGGAGCTTGTATCCACGGTCGACAAAGTCATCGGGATCGCAGGTGACGGCAGTGTAGCGCATGTGGGTGAACTCGATCTCGTCGCGGCGCGGCAGGAAGCTGAAGAGGATGGTGGGAATCTTGCATTCAAGGACCAGCTTACCATTAATAAGCTGGACGGCTTTCTTGCTCATGTGAGGTTCCCTAACACCGCGACGCTCCTGCCGGCCCTCGGGCGCAGGTCCATAGTACTCGACCTTTTCCTTGTTGGAGTTGACGAAGCTGTCTGCGTCATCGCCGTCTTCCATGCCGTCTTTGTGGGCACGCATCTCCGCAATGTCTTTGGTGCCGTCTTCATCGTCATCGCCACCCTCAGGATCGTTGAGGGTCACTTGAGAGAAGTTGTTGCCGTACATGGTTTGACGGCTGCGGCTACCGCCGGACACCTCAGAGTGTGGGCGGAAGACATCATCCTCATCACCTTCATCGTCCATACTACTGGCAGCCTCATAGCGGTATGACGCGTTGCTACCGCGTGGTTGGTGTGAGTGCCGAGTGTAGGCAGAGCTCATGCCGGTGATCTCACTCATGTCTTCCTCATCGCCGAGGGAGATGGAAACTGTTGCATCGTCGGCAAATGTCGAAGTCCGGTTGCCGCCATTTGCTGAAAAGAGAGGGGCAGGGGGGAGAGGCCGGCGAGGGCTTCCACCGTACTGAGAAGCGGGCGTTCCGGGACGCGGGCTGCCGTTAATGTCGGCAGACTCGTATTGGGCTGGAGCAGGAGGCACACGGCTGTAATCCGGCGCCTGCGCCGAAGAGAACGAGTTGGAGTGACCATGTGGAACGTAGCTGCGACGAGAAGGTGTCCATGGCCGAGTGGGCGATGCTGAGCGGGGGAGGTCGCCACGGATTCCGCGAAGAGGCGAGTAGGACGAGTCTGGCGGTGGCGGCATCATCATGGGCGGATCGATGGACGTCCGCACAGGGCTAGTGGAGAACTGGAAGGGATCCTGTGAAGCTGCTGAAAAGCGGAGTCTGTTGTCCTTGTTAGTATTCTTTTGTGAGTCTGTGTTGGTGTTGCCTTTGAGGCTGATGTGAGGAGTTTTCTTTTCATTTCCAGCCATGCCGCCCGTGGACTTGTCGAACAGAGAGCCAAGGTCTCCGGAGGTGCCACCCGATAGAGGAGGCAATTGAGGAGGACCAGCAGCTTTTTCGCTCGATGTCATCATGGGCCGTGGCACGATGCTAGACTTGGTGGGCTCTGGAGCAAATGTATCTCCATCCGCCATCTTTCTCTGCAACTTTATGGTGGGAGTTCTGTCCAAAGCGGCCACTGGCCGACGTAGGAGAGGGGGAGTGGCAGCAAAAGCTGTTGTGAGAGAGGAACACTGGTCCTCGACAAACTTGACAGTCTTGTATGGGGTGTCCACCAGCTGAACATGCTGGACCTGCCCTTTCTTTTCATCCTCTTTCTTTTGCTGCTGCCTGTTGTTCTCGCGCTGTTCGAGAGAAGACACCGCAGCTGCCACCTTGCTGGAAAGGGAGGAGAGGGGAGAAGATGTGCTTGGCTGAGACTGAGGGGTGGTAAGAAGAGAAGCTGGTGAGCTGACATACGATGTCGATGATCCCAGAGGGCGAATCTCAGGAAGCTGGGGCGGGCCTGCAGAGATGCTGCCGCGATGAAGAGGTCGAGACGAGGAAGAGGCAGAAATGCCCGATGTGCGCAGAGAGGGTGGTGTCAGGCCGTCGTCGTCGTGCATGCCACTACCGTCCATGGACGTGAGGAGACGGACAGCGGCGGGGTTTGTCGATGTCGAGTGCGAGTGTGTTGTCGAAGAGCCGCCGTTCAAGGAATCGTGGGCGCCATTGTCGCTGTGTTCGGTGTAGCCGAGATAGTAGTCTGGCGGCCGCGTGGGCGTGCCTGGGTCCATTGCGCTTAGAGGGCTCGGGACTCTTTTAAATTGATCGTTGTGTGTATTCGTAGTGTTCCTTTCCTTTCGTTCTTCGATCCTTGTTTCGAGTATCGTAGAAGAAGATTCTCGTGGTTGTTTGTGCTTTGGTATGTTGCTCACGCTGCTAAACTGGGAGAAATAGCGAGTTAGACGTGGTGATCGGCAGAGCTCAACAGCTCCAAAACAAAAGGATGTCAATAAACACTGTCGAGGCGTGCGCGGGCGGAGCTAACCTATTAATTCGTCGCGATCTTTTGTTGTTTTTACAATCTCAGGAGTAAAAATGAAGATGCAAAAAGAACCGATTGAAGATGAAAGAGCAGAGAACAAAATGTCCGGGAAAGAAGGAAAGATGTGGATGTAGGAAGGAGGGTCCAAACAGGAAAGAGGACTGGAAGCTACGGGAAGAAGGTGCAGCTGTTGTTCGAGTTGTTCCTTTGGCTGTGCGATCAAAATGCTGGTCGCTCCTTCTCTTGGCCCAGTTTGGCGTTGGAAGCTCCCCAAACAAGGATCCCGCTTGTTTTGACAGCAGGTGCGACGGAGAATGGGGGGTCGCAACGGGCATGTTGACTGTTGCGTTGCTAGGGCGACACCCTAATTGGGAAGGATGCACAACATGCTTGCGCTACCTTTGCCGCCCGAAAAGACCCACTTTTTAGCGACGTCCTCAAAATGCTGGAGAAAGGACAGAAAAAGGAAAACAGGAAAGAACTTCAATCCACCCAACAATCCACTAAATTACTAAAAATACACGAGGAGGCAGTTTTGGCGCTTTTCATGAAGCTATTCAAAGTCCATTAATTGTGACCGATTTGCAGTCGAGACGCGCGTTTTAATTGAAGCTCTCAGTGCAGTTTCTTGCATTTGTTTGGCAGTGCGATGTCGCGCCAAGAGTTGGCCGAGTCGTCTATGACACCAGGTTGGGGAAGCAGCCGTGCATTTAGTCGTTAGCCTCAGAAATTAAATAGAGAGTCGATATATAGACGGATGCTCAACAAGCATTTACACGCTCCTACGTCCACATTGCATTGTCGTGCAAATTCTGTACAAATGATTTCTTTTCATTTGAATATCCAGTATTCTGAGCCCTCTGTCTTATTTTGTATTACATGTTGGTTTTATTAAAACATCAGGAGTGCATCTCCGGAAATCAAAATGTTTTTGTCTTAATTTTTCACGTCAAAGAAGGTCAGGCTAAAGGTCAATTCAAAAGGTCAAAAAATCAAGTCTCAAACGATTATATTAGAGGGACTAAATAACGACTATTAGGACTTGCAGCAGACGCAAAGTTGTAACAAAATGTTGTTGCAGACAATGCCGTGAAACCATGAAATATATACACAAATAAAATATATACACGAAAGAAAGTAAGTCGAGAGGAAGTGAGGGCGAGTGTTGTCTGTGGTTGCTCCGTCTCGACATGCACGAGGTAAAAAAAGCATGTGAAGATAGGAAATATGAAGTAAATGGTACAGTCGGAATTCAAACATGGTTCAAAAAGGGGTCATGACAAAGGAGCGTGAAGAAGCGTAAAGCAGAAAACGTGAAAATTGTTGGCTGTGATGTTGGTGGTGCTGGTGTTGTAGGAGAATTCAAAATGGGAGCCCAAACGAATCTCCAAAAATCCAAGACTCAGTTAAGAGCTCAGATGGTGGTGGTGCAAGCTTGTTGCTGGACCGGAAGTGGCCGCTTAGATGCCCGAGTCGTCCTGGGGCCAGACCTCGGAGCCGATGTACTCACCCCAGGTCTTGCAAATGTCGGCGCCGTTGCCGTCCCAGGCGGCATTGTCCCAGTTGACGATGGCGCCGCTGGTGAGGGCGGCCTCGGGGGACTCGACAAACTGCATGGCGAGGCCCTCGCCGGTGTGCCAGGCAATGTGGCAGTGGACGAGCCAGGAGCCCGGGTTGTCGAGCTGGAAGGCGATGGCGAGGTAGCCGTTGGCGGGCAAAACAGCAACGTCGCGGCGGGTCGGGTTGTCAAAGTTGAAGTCGGCGGGGCCGGGGTAGGCGGTGTTGGCGGCCTGGCCCAGGATAAAGAAGTCGTGGCCGTGCAGGTGCATGGGGTGGTTGACGCCAATGGTGGAGGTGTCAATGACCAAGACGACCCAGTCGTTGGGGGCGAAGCCGTTGCCAACAGAAACAATGTTCTCCTCCTGGTAGTAGCTGGTGTTCTGGTCGTGGACCTGCTTGAGGCTGGGTTCGGTCCAGT
Organism: Sporothrix pallida; assembly: GCA_021396235.1. Classification (NCBI taxonomy): domain Eukaryota; kingdom Fungi; phylum Ascomycota; class Sordariomycetes; order Ophiostomatales; family Ophiostomataceae; genus Sporothrix; species Sporothrix pallida. The sequence goes on from WNYG01000034.1 coordinate 186,588, forward strand.
CGAGGTAGAGCGTGGAGGTGTTGAGCGTCCAGGTCAGGTAGCCCTTGATGAGGGTGCTGATGCCGAGGTCCTCGACGACAATCTCCGAGAGGTTGGTGACGTTGATGTTGAGGACGGGCACCAGGTGCAGGCGGTCCTCGTCGAAGCAGGTGTCCATGATGCCAATGGTGTCCTCAGTGGTGGGATCGGCCTTGCTGCTCGCGTTGTACCTCAGAATGGCAGTGCCGTCGGCCGAGACGTCGCCGTTGTTGCCAATGCCGGCGCAGTTGGTGTTCCAGCCCGAGCGGATCCAGTAGTCGCCTTCGTCGGCATCAGCCGTAAAGACAATGTCGTAGCGCTGGCCAATGCCGATCTGGATGGTCTCGACCTCAAAGGGCTGCACAGGGACCAGGTCGGTGGCAATCACGGTAAACTTGTGGCCGTCCATGTGGAAATCAAAGAAACCGTCGACGGCGACGTTGATCACGCGCATACGGTATGTCTTGCCCTTTTCAACGACAACCTCGTGCTTGGCGCCCGTGGTCACGCCATCCGCGTCCGTAAACGTGTTGGTGCCGTTGACCAGGATGTTGTCCAGCGTAAAGAGGCCACCACGCTGGCGTGCCCACAGCTCCATTATGGGCGTGTGCGACCAGTCCTGCAGGAACAGCAATCCCAGATCCTCGTCGTAGTTGGCCGAAGCAGGGCCGTTGATCACCATCGGACCAAAGACACCCTCGGCCAGCTGGAACGTAAAGTGGCTGTGGTACCACGTCGAGCCGTACTGGCGCAGGCGGTAGCTGTAAGTCATGGTGTCGCCGGGGGCAATGGGGCACTGCGTCACGCCCGGCACGCCGTCCATCTCGGACGAGTTGAGCTGGCGGATGCCGTGCCAGTGGAGCGTTGTGCCATTGTCCGGCAGGTTATTGATGACGTGGATCGTCAGCGTGTCGCCCCAGTCGGCCGTGATCAGCGGGCCGGGGACCGTGCCGTTGATCGTCTGGCACTTGCGCACAATGCCGTCGGGCGCGCAGTCCGTCTCCTCAATGGAGAGCCAGTACTCGCGCTCGACGCCCGTGTCCGGGGTCTCGAGGTAAAAGTTGGTGTTGATGTCGAAGCCGTCCGTCCAACAGTTACGCGACGTGGCCGAGTTGGTGCACACGGCACGCTCGGCCACTTCGGCGGGCGAGGCCGGGAGAGCGCTCACGGCGGCGCCAAAGAGGGCGGCCGCAAGGCCAGCAAGAAGTTTGACCATTTTGAAGGTGGGAGTGGTTTTGAAAATCAAAAGAGTGCAAAGCGAGGGTTGTAACGAACGTGGTATTCAAACGAATGTGGTGACGATTCTACGGAAAGAATCAGTCTGATCAGGAAATCAAAGTCAAAGAAAAGGACAGAAGAGCCACGCGAGGAGGCTCAGGTCGATGTTGGCTGCCGATGAGGATGAGGGATGGAGAGAAGAGAAAAGAATAGTTTGAAGTCGGGAAGATCGTCATGGCTTTATACTTGGATGTCGACGCAATGATCGACTATCATCCCGAGTCGGCGCCATGTCCACGACGGAAACCTGGAGACGATGGAGACAATGAGAGCAGGGGGCCAGGAAGAACGACAGACGGACAGACCATCGTGTGATCAGGGGGAGGTGTCATGGAAGAGTATCATGGAAAGGGGATCATCGGATGAGGGGTCAACACCGGGAAGAGTCCAAGTTCGTGTTCATGTCCATGTGCAGTGTTCAACTTCAGATGGAGACTTGTCCAAAAAAAGACTTGGGAAGGGGGAGAAGGGCACGTTGCTGGTGCTTGGACCGCCTTCACGATGCACCCTCGACTGTCCGTTGACCATCGACAAACGTGCATCGTGACCCTCTCAACACCCTCGGGATCCTCGTCAACCCCGGGGGTTAACGAGCATTGTAAGCGCCGGCCAAGACATTTGTCATGTTTGTTGCCATCAGTCAAAGGATGAGGGCATCAAAGAAATGAGATATGATGAAGAAATCAAAGGAGGCGTGGGGAGACGAAAAGAGGCAAAGAAAAAAAGCAGAAGAAAAAAAAGGACGAACATACAAACACGCGGGCACGGATAACTGGACGTCCTCCGTCTGTTGCATCCTCTCCCTCTCCCTCCGGATCCAACATCCCCTGTTCATCGTCGACTCTTGGCAGAATCCACAAAAAGGGACGCTCGAGGGGTCATTGAGGTTTGTGGGGGGGTCCATAGAGGTCCGTCGAGGGCCCGTCGAGGTGCATCAAAGAGTCATCAGAAGCGCCGAGTGTACTGTGATGGCACATCAAAGGCACATCGCGGGCGCTTCGAAGGCACATTGAGGGTCCGTCGAAAGTGGTCCACGGTCAATATTTTCGTCGTTTTTGTCACCCACGAAGGACACCAGTTGTCGTAAGTCAGTTGACATCAAGACGCAAAAAAAGAAGAGGGGGAGTGGAGAGCACGCCGTGCGCGGAAGATGTTCATGGCGGTCGTTGCGTCCATTGCGTTGATGGATCCATCTACACGAGCATCTTATTTGTGAATATCTCGGCGGGTATCTCGGACGTGAAGAGACATCAGGAAAGAGAGGAAAAGAGATACGTAAAAGGCTGTGATGTGGGTAGGTCAGCTCGAAAAAAGAAAGCGTCAATGCTCAAAGATGTTCAAGGATGTTGACAGGAAAGGAGGGCAAAGGCGGCAAGGAGAGCGGAAACGAGCAAGACGGGGCCATGTCATACGGGGCCGCGGGGCCTCCCGCAACGTAATTTGTGCAAGGCTGCAGACCACACAGAGCTGCAGGAATAGATCACGGAGCTGCATATGCTTTAATTTGAAGAGGGAAATTCAAATATTCTCCCTAAAAACAGAGCCATTATCACATCATAGAGACAGATAGGAAGCAAGCAAGCGCTGCCAAAGATTCTTAAAAGACTTGTGAGCATTGGCCACTTACACCACGGTCTAATGTTTATTTGCGGGTTAGGGCTGCGAGGGTAAACGGTATTGCAAGGTTGTGGTTGAGTGAACAATTAGTTGGTACGGAGTAGACATCAGAATAGATACTAGAGTACTCCGTAAATGTCAAAAGAAAGTAGAAAAAAAAATGGCACCAACAGATGTCAGCACCCCCGTACAGGGCAAGTCCAAGTAAACAACTGACAAGTTCCGGCAGTCAATGGATATGCAGGGGATCTTTAAAGAACGCAAAGTCTGGGACCGGGTCCCTAGTTCACTCACTTCAGGCCAAGCACAAATTTATTTTGAAAGAAAGTCACTCGAAAAATTACTTGGACAGAGCCTGAAAATAAAAACTGTACCTGCATCCAGTGCACTCGCGGCCCCGAAACGAAGGATGGGTGTGGCCTATATCACGGAAGGCATATAATTGTACGGCCAATATAATGTTACTTCGTCTAATCTTTTCTTGTCCAGCTCTCTCTGTTTACTTTGTAAAAGGAACTGCCTAAGCGTGTTGGCACCTGAAGGTCCCCTGCTATTAAGACAAACAGCTGCAAAGACGCGGCTCTCTGATATACGTTGCAAGACCGCGTGTTCCTAATTACTTGGAACCGGTTGTTTGCTTTTCCCTTTTATTGTATTTTCTTGTCTTTTTTTGTGTCTTTTTACTTTTTCTTGTTTTTCATCTGATCACAACAGCCCCGCGTTGTTTTATTCTCGTACATTCATCATTCACGCCTGTTGCGACGCCATGCCGCTTAAAGGTGCAGCTCTGTTGAGGTTGCAGTCAACATCACAAGAAATGAACTGGATTTGGGACGGAAAAGGAGGCCAAGAAAATCAGTTTCATTTGCCTCCTCAAGCATTCGATAATTTTGTGCCCTTCTGTATCCGTACTTAATCACATATTCTGTCAAAATGGAGGTGGCGGAGACAATTTGACTGCAATGCGTTGGGGCATCTGGCGCATCTGAGGCATCTAGGTTCATCCAGATAGTCTCACGGTCTCGTGTGTCTTGGCAGGCGGGATCTGGGGGACCTGCGAGAACCATGGAAGACAAAAATATTGTGTTTTAAAAAGTGATGCTGTCAATGACTGAAAATGATTTCCAAGCTCAGGTCATCACGATGCGGCTTGGGTGCGGTGAGAAACAAAAAAAAAATGAAAGAGTTGTGAAAGGGGCACATGATGTCCACGTTGGAGACAAGACAATACTGGCACGTTGTACCAGATATTGCATCCAAGAAACGAGTTAAAAGTCCGTCCCATCCTTGTGGGAAAGTACGTCGTATGAAAACGATCAAAGCGTCTGAGCTGACGCGTACCTGCTTGTGCGGCTCGGCCGGCTCTTGGGTCAACCAAAGAATCCAAGACCCAGAGAAACAGAAAAAAACGAGACGGGAGAGCATCAATGGAACATCAACACGTCGGTAAACGAGTAGAAGAAATATCAGAGGAATTAATAAATCAAATCTTTGGGAAATGCTGGTGGATGCTGTCAACGTGAAAAGAAATTGGCCAATAGAGGGAAAGGAAACAAAATTTACAAATGCACGATATCACAATACCACATATCCAAGTCAATATTGATATTTTGCTATCTTGATATCTGAGATATATTTGGACTACAACGTACATATCACCTGGCCTGGCAGTTTGTTGGGTTCGTGGCCTTCCTTTTTTGTTCCTCAATCCGTTTCCTGTCCCCGAATGAACGTTTCTCGTCCCCTGTTGCTTCAGTTGTGGGGTAGTGTTGCAGCCTTCTTCAGGGTCTGAGGGCCTGCCTCTCTTTGCCCTCAAAGAGGTCTACCGAATCAACGTCGTAATGCCTCTCCCCGGGCGCCAAGCCAGGGCGGAAAGGGGGGTGGCTGGAAGTCTGGCAAAGACGGCATCCAAATCCCCTGTAAGAGTAAAAACACAACTTGGGGGCCATCGGACGTGATCGACCTCGAAAACGGTGCACTTCATAGTGATTTGCGCCTTTTTTTTTTCTCTGTGCCTTCCAGATCTTCTGGATCTTGACGATCTCTTCTTCTTGGTGCCTGTGCGCTGAATTGTAAGTGCGTGTCTACGTGTTTTGTATGTGCGTCTGTGTGCGTGTGCTCTGATCCGCGTAGGCTTTTTGCTGAGATCTACAGCACCGTTATTATTATGTTTCCCGATTCTATCTTCTATTTTTTTGTATGTCAAGACCAGCACACAAAAGTAACTAAAAAGATAGAATAAAAGGAAATAGAAAAGAAAAAAATCAGGGGAAAAAGAAAAGAAAGTGCTGATAAGTTCAGACTAGTATCTATCCACACATGCAAGTCGTATGAAATCAACCCCCTCCTTGTGCATGAATCGCGGACGGCGATATCCTGGAAATGGCTAGGGCCAACACTTTGTGGGACAGCACTTGTGGGATAGGGTTAAAAGGGGGAGGGGGGATGTTGAGTAATTTGTTGACATTGTGACATGAAGTCAAAGAAAACAAAGTCTGGGCAATCAAGGCTGTCAAAGGGGACAGAGCACTTGCCGAACAGGGCTCGAGGTTGATGCATGGAAGAAAGAGGAGTAGGCTTAGGAGGAGGTGCAAAAGTATGCATGTACAAAGTAAGCCGGGAAGAAAGACAGCAAAAAAACCTCCGACAGTGGATACTTTTCTTAGCACACTCCTCAATACAAAATCCTACTATACTACAAGACACGATGCAACATATTCAGTACGACGCTTTCCATACCTCGTGGGCATCCCGTCGAGAGCAGAGGCCCCGAGAGGCCCGCAAAGAGTTGAAGCTTCTCACAATGAGGCGCGGCAACAGGCAAGTGGATGCTTTTTTCCCCTTTATCGACTTGCTTCATAAAATTGACCGCCCTCCACAATCTGGCGAGATTACTCAAGTGCCAAGTTGTGTTTGAAGCTCTTGTGTTTTGCCTTGCAAAATGCTTCGCCTTGCTTGTTTCTAGTGTGCCCGCGTCGGCTATGCTATTTATGCTATGCCTCCTTTTGGGCTGTAAAAAAGACCGCCTAACTGCATGTAAGCCGTCTGAGCCCTGCTCAGTAAAGTGATCTTACTTTATTGTTGTCGGAGTTTTAAATAAAAAATGATCCCAAACCCGAAATTCACAAATGCACGGAAAGCAACAAAAGGCACACAAGCAACACATGGTCGCCGCAGTTCAACCCGAATCCGAACCCAAAAGACAAATCCAAGCAGCTCTTTGATAAGGTCGCATTGGAAGGCGGAAAGTGCAGGCAAATACCAGGTAAATGCACGTTCACCTTGCCAGTGATGACGAGGCCTCGTCCAGATCCCTGTCTGTAAGTGGATACATCCCATGTTATCCATGTTATTCACATCCACACTTCCACACATATCTTTGCATCTTTCCACCTCCCCACCTTCTTTTCTTGCCTCCTCCTGTTTCCTTTCCATCTTGGTCGCAACGGTAGCATTATATCGTTACGATGTTTTCTGCGACCCTATGTCCTTCTCTCTTCAACGATTTAAATTCTGAAAAATGTTAAATGTTTCTACCCACAAAGGGATCCCACCCACGAGGAATCCATGAGAACCCACGACAAAAATTCCCTAAAAGGATCCCGGGACCCGTTTTGCGATTTTCCCGATCATCGCGAGGAAAGCGGCCGGCATCAAAAGGCCAAACAAGAAGAGGTCAAAGCAACGCGCGATGCTATTGTACGGCGAGTAACAGTACACAGCAGCTCCCCTTTCTGTACTCCGTACGGAGTACTCTATTCCACGTAATCGGCCATGATGCACAAATTTTCCTGTTCTGGTATCAAGCGTGCGTAAGGTCTCTCCACAAATTGGCAAAAGAAACGAAAATACATCTCAGAACCAGAACGAAAGGAGGCAAGGAAGCGAGAACGAGGTTTGCTTCGTTTTCCTTTTCTTTTTTCTTTTTTTTTTTTTTCTGCGCAAACATAGTCCTCCCGCGAAAAGGTATCACTTGTCGGGCTTGAAGTCGACCTCCAAAGCCGGTTTGTTTGCCAGGATATGAATATCCCGCGGTTCACTTGTCTGGAGCATCCTCTCCGGGGACGTCACGAGGTGCCGTCGCCAAGACTTGCACATCCAAAAGACCAGAGGCACGTCCTCTGTCCAGTGGTTCGTGATGTCTGGATGTTGACAGCCGACAAGTCCTCGTTCTTACGTGCTTCTGTCTCGCATATCCCTCCTTTTGGTCAACTTAGTCACTCTTAGTCACGCGAGCAGTCGTTGAGGAGTGCGAAGGAATGCACATCAGAAAAGCTTCAAAACTACTGCGTACAGATCAACCTTTACATCATGGTGTGAAGCCAGGGTTGAGGGTTACTTGCTTTTGTTGCTTGTTCTTGTTATTTTTGTCGACGGCCACCAAGCCGACTGCCGGATCAGCAGGCACCGTTGGCCACCCTCAGAAGGAGACAGGATCAACAGAGCCGGCAGGGTCGACAGGATCGACAAGGTCTCCAAAGTCGACAAGGTCAAAGAAAGGGTGTGGTCGATGCGGGAAGGAAGGTCAAAAAATATCGCAACACTCGACTTTCCAATCCTCGAAATAGAACAGCGTCCCTGAGCATGCGAGCATGCGAGCATGCGTGGTATCGTGTCGATCACTGCTCTTTTGATATTTCCCGCTCCTCACCCAACCCGCGTGCCCCTGAAGACGACAGGCCTGGATGTGCAAGTATGTGCTTGGGCCTGTATTGCTGGGAGCTATTCGACTCTTTGACCACAGCTTGTTTCACCTTGTCATTACGAACGGCGGGCATCAGTCGAGGCGGGCTGGGTGCGTATGTGGAGTGTTTTGCAACTAAATATCTCACCTTAAAGTGTTGATAATGGTTCGAGAATGTTGGGTGAAGGATGGACGGTGAGACAAAGTCTGGTAAAATAAGGATAAAGGACGGGGAGGGACTTTCAACCAAGCAAAAGCACCATACGGTACAAGCAGAGGGACTCCGTATTAGAGTTGTCTTAGTCCGGTAGTCAACCACGGGAGGTGTACGTAGGTTGAGCCATTGTATATTTTTATTTTGTGCTTATCCATGCATGCCGGTAGCCTCGCTAGATATTGACATTGCTGAGCGGTTGTCATCTCTTCATTAAGTTGTGTTGTGAAATGTAGATATCTTCAATCGTGATATGGCCCATGGAAAGGCTGACCCTTTTGTAAAATATAAGAAGCAAGAAAGCATGCTCTAATATTATTACTAGGGCCATCCGTCTATATTATTTCTTTCTTTGATTTATAATTTGAATACATGATGATTTTTTAAATTTTTTAAAATTTTTGAATATATGTTTATATGTTTTCCTTATTCATGAAAATATGCCTACGAAAAATGTAAACAAAAGCTTATGGCACGATTGTTTTTATAAAAAAAATGCACTGACAGGACTTCAATATACATACATAGCTTTGCATAACAGACTATTCTTGAAGATGAATCCCAGTTAACAAATTGAGTTTCAATATGTAATGTTGCTTGATGACAATGGCATCGTGAAACTCTCATTGCAGCCACAAGCAAACTTCGAAACCCGCGGATTCGTCGGCCTCGTGTGCTTGGCACTGCTAGTTCTTTTGTCTTTTGCACAGCAAAGCCTCAATGATCAGCACGTGTGCTGCCCGACTTGGTCGTAAGGCTGCTTTGAAGGCACAATTTGCAGCATCTTACAGGCCAATTTACGTGTGTATTACGGGCACCTGTCAGTGTCTGTCGGTCGCTATCACGGGTCCACTAGGACGCCTGACAGGTGCTTCTAGCGCAATTAGGCGTGTTTTTAATGTGTCTAAAGGTGTCCAATGTGTTAGTCTCCGCTCCAGCTGAATGTCTAAAAACCTCGTTTAATCAAAGGAATCAAAGAAATGAAGGGGAATAGAGTGGTTTCGTATACTCCGAAGCACTCCTATTTCATTCCAACGACGATTCATAAATAAAGTTCGCGCCTTTCTTGTCTTGTCGTGGACGTTTTCTGTTTTCTTGGAAATTTCCTTTTTCGATTTCTTTGATTTACAGCAAAGAACCAACCAACAGCACGCACAACTGCCCTAAAATGGCCCCTTTAGCACAGACGCTGCGCCTAAAAAATACGCCACAAATCCTACCCTCTCTTCGCGTTTCTGTGCCGGTCCCAATACAACCGCGAGATCAAGACGACTCTCACCCTCTCCTCCGCTTCTTCGCCCGCGGCAACGGCGCCAGCACGGCCGGCACCGGCTGGGGCGAGGACACGAGCACGCCCGAGGGACGCCACCTGGCCGCCATTATCGTGCCTTCCATTCTGGGCGCGGCCGCCCTGATCGCGTTTGGCTACTACACGTACCGCCACTTTAAGCTCAAGAAACGGACGACCAAAGACTTTTTCGAGCGCTGCCGCAACGGCCTCTTTTACACGTTCATGCTGACCATCGGCCTGCCCGTTCTGCTAGGCGTGTCGCTCCATTCATGCATCAAGGAGCGGCGGGACGAGAAGAAGCAGCGCGAGGTGTACAAGCGGGCCGGGACGGGACAGCATGCGACGCTGTCTTATGCGAATGAGAGTGCGAATGTGAAAAGCACGGTAGCGGCAACACCGGCACCGGCACAGGCGCCAACACCTTTGGCCTCTTACAGCACCCCAATGGAGATGAGCAGTGCCAATGCCTGGGCAGAGTCGGACTACGGGCAAGGTCGCGTGCAAGAGCCGCCGCCGGCCTATGGGAAGTCATAGACGAGAGTTGTGGAGGTTTTGTCTCTATTTCAACTTGTTTTTATTCAATACCCTTTTATCGTTCCGCTATAGAGAATAGAACTCATTATGTGCATTCTTTTCATCGTGGTTGGACGCCCTCTCTGCCTTGCAGAAGCCAAGACCATCCTCGCTTCCTTAGGCGGAATTCATCATAGCGCGCCTGCCTTTGTGCACACCACGCACCTTCTGTGTCCCGTGACAAGCCACTCTTGGCAGCTGAGGATGTACTCAGATATATCGGTGTACAGCAAGCAGAATGTTCCTTGATGGTTGTTCGCAATCAAAATCAAATATTGCACGCACACTCGCGATGGGCCACTCTGCTCGCAAAGCGCAACGGCAGGCCCAAAAGGCCCAGCACCAGGCCATCCAGGCCCAGGCCGCCCTGTGGGTGCAACAGGCCCAGCAGAACCCCCAGCAGATCCACCAGATCCTCGGCCAGATCCACCAGACCATTGCCCTCGGCGCCGCCGCCGCCGGCGTGCCGCAGCACGTTGCGCAGACGGTGGTGACCAACTTTACAACCATTCCCGAGCCGGCGGACGACCCGCCGCCGCAGCCGGACCGGCCACAGATGCCACTGTCGGCGGTCATCCTGGAACCGGATCCAGAAGGGCTCGAAGATCCGGACCGAGTGAGGTAGAGGGGAGGAGGACGATTGGAATCTACAAGAGAAAGGGTTCACACGGGACATCTCGGATATAAACGAGGCATTTACGAACCATTTCATGTACATACAACATCACTTGCGTCTTTTGTGTATGGTTGAATGTGGTATAATTATCAGATAACGAATATCAAGTTTGCACTAATAATAAACTCGGAAAACGAGACGAAAATAAGCAGATCGCAGGAAATCAAAACGCCGACACATAATGCCAACCCAACAAATAATGCGGTCTGTCGTGCCAAACTATACTTTTTTGTAACATTGTTTTTTCCCCCACCAATTTTCTTTCTTTCCACCCTCCACACATCTACTCCTCATCCTCGTCGTCCTCGGGGATGTCGGCGTGGAAGTCGGTGCCGTCGCGCGTGGCCGTGATGATGCCGACGCGGATGACAAAGTCGCCAAAGTGCTCGCCCTCGTTGCGCTCGAGCGCGTACCGCTTCAGCATCGGCTTCATAATCGCCAGGATCTCGTCCTCCTTGATGCTCTGGCGGTACAGCTTGTTGAGCCGCTGGCCGTGGTAGCCGCCGCCCAGGTACATGTTGTACGCGCCGTACGCCTTGCCCACAAACGCCACCTCGGCCAGCCACGGCCGCGCGCAGCCGTTGGGGCAGCCCGTCATGCGCATCACAATCGAGTCCTGGCGCAGGCCGTTCTCCTCGAGGCACGCCTCGAGCTTCGAGATCAGCACCGGCAGGTACCGCTCCGACTCGGCCATCGCGAGACCGCACGTCGGGAACGCCACACACGCCGACGAGCTCAGGCGCAGGCCCGAGAACTGCACGTTGTCGAGCTTGTACTTCTTCATCAGCGCCTTGAGGCCCTCCATGTCCTCGTCCTTGACGTTGCTCAGGATCAGGTGCTGGTTGCCCGTCAGCCGGAACTCGCCCTTGTGCACCTTGGCAATCTCCCGCAGACCCGTCTTCATCTGGAACGTCGGCGTGTCCTCGATGCGGCCGTTCTCAATGAAGAACGTGAAATGGTTCAGGCCCTTCTCGTCGCGCAGCCAGCCAAACGTGTCAATGTTCGAGTCAAAGTGGAACGGCTTGGGCGCGCCAAACTTCTGGCCCCACAGCTCCTCCACCTTGCCCTTGAACGTCTCCACGCCCATGTCGTCGATCGTGTACTTGAGACGCGCGTGCTTGCGGTTCTTGCGGTCGCCGTGGTCGCGCTGCACCAGCATGATCTTCTCGCACGCAATGTGCACCTGCGAGGTCTCCACAAAGCCAAACATCCGGCCCGTCTGCGGGTACGTCTTCTTGTTGTTGTGCGTCGCGCCCATACCGCCACCGGCCAGCACGTTGAAACCGGCCAGCTTGCCGTCGGCGCCCTTGATGGCGATCAGACCGATATCGTGCGCGTAGACGTCCGTGTCGTTGTGCGGCGGGATGGCAATCGTGATCTTGAACTTGCGGGGCAGGTACGTGGGGCCGTACAGAGGCTCAAAGTCCTGCACGGCATCGCCAGCCACCTGCGTCTTCTTGCCGTCGTCGTCCGTCAGCCAGATCTCGTGGTAGGCCGTCGTCGTCGGCAGCAGGTGGTCGCTGATCAGCTGCGAGCAGGCAAACACCTCGCGGTGGTAGGCCGACTGCGTGGGCAGCGAACTGCACATGACGTTACGGTTGACATCACCGCACGCCGCCAGCGTCGTCATCAGCGCCCGGTTGATCGCCTGCATCGCCGGCTTGAGCTTGCTCTTGACCACGCCGTGGAACTGGAACGTCTGGCGCGTCGTCAGCTTCATCGTCTCGTTGCCCAGCTCGTTGGCAATGTCGTCCATCTGGATCCACTGCTTGGGCGTCGAGATACCACCGGGCAGACGGCACCGGATCATGAACGAGTAGGCCGGCTCCAGACCCTGCGCCTTGCGCTCATCACGGATATCACGGTCGTCCTGCATGTACGTGCCGTGGAACTTGGTGAGCTGCTGGTCCGACGCGCTGATGGCACCCGTCGACGTGTCGTTGAGACCCTCCACGATCGTACCACGCAAGAAGTTGGACTGGATCTTCATGTCCTCGTTGGTCAACGGTGGCGGCTCCTCCGGCAGACCCTCGACCTTGTCCACGCCGAGCGCAGCCCAGATCTTGGGCTCCCAGTCCTGGTAGCCAGTCTGGAAACCATCAGGGTCCTGGTCGTCACCGAGACCAATGTCCGCCAGGCGCTCGCCACCGAGGTTGGCAAACAGCTTGTCGAGGTCCTTGCCGGGCTTGTTGTAGTAGACACGGTCCTCCTTGCGGGGCCAGTAGTGGCTGTCACCGAGGGCCATGACCGAGTAGTTGACACCAGCCAGGTCCAGGTCGGTATTGTCCTTGACAGCATCCCAGAAGGGACGACCGTTCTGCGGGAACTCACCCTGACCGGCGGTCGAGGTAATGAAGACAATGTTCTCTTCGGTCGACAGGTCCTCAACGGGGTAGTCCTCCATGGCCATGACGACCGTCTTGAGGCCACGGGCACGGCCACGGTTGCCCAGACGCTTGGCGACGTTGGTGGCGTTGCCGTTGTCGGAGGCGAAGAGAATGGTCAGAGGAGCACCGAACAGGCCCTCGAGCAGAACGTTGTAGGCGTCGCGGGCGCGGCGCTTCTGCTGCTCGCGGATCTCCGTGCCAAAGTCCTGGGCCAGGTTGGCAGCAAACGCAGGCTCCTTCTTCATGAGCTGCGTCAGCTTGTTGTCTCTGTCGAGGAAGCTCTTGAGCTCCTTCTTGATGCGCTCCGAGTCCAGGGCAAAGTTGGGCTCGCCCTTCTTCTCGTTCTCCGGGTTCCAGCGGTACAGAGGCCAGTAGCCGAGATCGACGGCCGTCTTGGTCTCGCGCAGGATCGTGAGCGGCGAGTCGTGCTCGCCAAAGTACGGCAGGTAAGCCATGACAATCGACGGGCCGTTGAACTTGTCCGCCTCGTCCATGGCCTGCAGAACCTGGGTGTACGAGCTGTAGACTGCGACCGAGGCGACGTAGGCGTTGCCAAAGTTCATGGCGTACAGACCGATATCCTTCTTTCTGCGGTTGGCGTCGGCAGCGGCGCGCTCAGAGTAGGGGGTCGAGTCGATGATGAGCACGTTGACGTTCTCGCCCGAGGCAAGGACGTGGTGCACACCAGAGTTGCCCAGATCGTACGACCAGGCGTCGGAACCGACCAGCCACAGCGACTCCTTGCGGAAGAACTGCTTGCTCTCGAGCAGAGCGCGGGCGGCGTCGGTCTTGTCGGCAGCCAGCTTGGTCTGGATCTCCTCGGCGACCTCGTCGGCCTTCTTGGCATCGTCAGCCACAGACGACCAGCGGGCCAGCAGGCTGTTGGGTGCAGCCGAATCAAACTTGGCGGAGGTAGCAGCGCGCTTGACCTCCGAGACAAAGCGCTGGCGGCGCTCCTTGCGGGCAAGCAGCGAACCGAAACCGAACTCGGGGGTGGCGGCAATGGTGTTGGACACACCGGCGTTCTCCGACTCGAGGGCGTTGGCCACGTACAGGCGCTTGTCGAACAGCTGGTTCAGGATCTTGTTGTAGGCGGTCTCAACCTTGGGCTTCTCCAGGCTGTACTGGGAGTCCTCCTCGGCGGGAGCCTCCTGGGCGCCAACCTCGAGGTTCTGGACAGGCTTGGCGGCCGTCAGGTTCTGGTGGATGCCGCGCAGGGCCTGGTCGATGGTCTCGGCAGTCAGGTAGCCAAGGTGGTAGCCAACAATGGTCTCAATGCCACCGGGGCCGCTCTTGACCGACGTCAGGACATCCAGCAGGGTCGGGCCCCACTTGGTGGTCTTGCGGCTGATCTGCTCGAGGACGGCGATTCTCTTGACCGACTTGGGGATGGCCTCCAGGAGCTGGGCAGCCAACCAAGGACGGTACAGACGCGGGACGAGGACACCCGTGCTGTTCTTGGAAGCAAAGTCACGGTCGGCAAACAGGGAAGCGTCCGAGCCAAAGACGAACAGACAGTTCTCGGCGTTGGCAGGGCCAGTCCACTCGAACGCGCTGTACTTGCGGCCAGTGGCAGCCTCGAGCTTGCTCCAGACCGACGAGACGTACTTGTAGATGTCGTCAGAGGTAACGGCCGGGACGTTGGGCTCGATCGTAGTGGCGGGCGAGGTGGCCGGGGGCGAGCTCGTTGTGCTCTGCTCGCTCGACTTTTCTGACGCGCGAGACGAGTTGGCCTTGGACGTGCTGGCGTCCAGGGGAATGTTGAGCTGGCCTGTCGAAGCGGGCAAAGGGGCGACAGCCTCAACGGGCTCGGCAACGCTGACAACGCGGCCGTCGTCGGCGTAGACGCTCTGACCGGGAATGGGAGCGGCCTGGAAGCGGCGGACGCTCTCAATGTTGAGGGCGTCAAGGACAACGTCGTGCTCCTCGGGGGCAATCGGCTTGTCCTTGGCGAGGGCAGCAGGGTTGAAGAAGTGGATAACACCCTTGCCAGCGCGAATGGCGAGAGCATGAGCGGTCAGAGCCATATCCTGGGCCTCCTGGAGGGAGCCAGACTGGAGGAACGACCAGCCAGCATTGCGGACGGCAGTGATGGCAGAGTAGTCGGGGAAGTTGTCGGGGTGCAGGGCGACGTGCAGGACAACAGGGTAGTTGGCCAGCTTGTAGAGGCGAGCAACCGAAGACAGCAGGATCACGGAGCTGGTGGTGACCGAGACCAGGCGGCCGGAGCGGATTGGCGCGAACACGGAGAGAAGGGGATCGGCATTGTGGCGGACGGCTTGGATCTGACGGCGGTGTTAGTTCGGGATTGTTCACGATGTGGATGATGTCCACCAAAATATTATGTGCAAAACGAGCATGTGAAATGCACTTACCTCGGTGACGCCGTTGTCTGAGCTGGCGACGATGCTCGGTGTCTTGGCCTGGGCAAGGCTCTTAAGGGTGGCCGAGAATTCGGAATCGGCAGCAAGCGAGGGCTGGACGGAGACGACAACATCGCTGGCAAGGTACGCGATGCGCGCAACTGAAGTTTGTTAGTATGGATGTATGCCAGGGGCTCCAAAGTGAGATGTGCTTGGTTGTGCTTATTGTTCCGGATGCAAAAGAGCAACTGCCGAAGCTCCCTCCATGCTTCCTCGGTCGACATGCGCAGGGGTCTGCAAAGGGAAAGAGCAACGGAGTAGCTCCGAATACCCAGTGCCAAACAAGCGGTCCAAGGGAAGCAGCGAACAACAGCAACACCCATTGCCTCCTTCCCAGAGCAGAAACCAAGCCCCAAAGCCCAAATCACCAAATTCGCAATCCGATGCCAAAACCAAGCACAAAAAAAGCTGCAATTTGTTGCGACTTACCTGCCTCTCCAGCAGTCTTCACTGGATGTGACGAAGCCATCGTGGGTTGTGTGGGTTGTGACTTCTCTTCTTCCCTGGTGATGGCAACGACAAAAGCAATCGGTTTTGTCGAAGGAAGGGATGGTGAAGAGGGGAAGGAAGGAACAAGAGTCAGGAACAGGAAGGAAGGAGAAGAAAGAGAGAATCAATAAAAGAGAAAGCCACGAACAAAAGAAACGAAAGAAAAAAAAAAGTCAAAAAACTATCCGTACGCTTGTCCCGTTGCCGCTAACAGATGGGCATGTATGTACCCCGGGTAACTGGGCGAATGAACTAATATTTAATTGCTCGCTTTCATATGGTCAATACTGCCCGTCGGTGGCTCCTTCCTTTCGCCTTCCTTTGCGACCTTGCTTCTGGCGCCGTAATAAGCAAGCACGGCAGACTAGACCGGGACGGCTGTCGCTGTCTCGAACAATTGTCAAAGGCGGAGAGAAACAGTGCAAGAGTGGACCAGCACGTTGTCTGAGGGCCCCAATTCACCCCAATTCCTGGGATTTCTGGAAACGCGACGGGCATGGCACTTGTGTCATTTCAGTGGCACTTCATGACGACTTTTTTTTGCGCTGCAGTTTTTTGCAGTCGGCGGACGGCCCATCGGCCATCGGCCATTCAGAAAGACAGCCTGCCGATTGCGTGATCGCTCTAGCGCGGTTGGCGTAAATCGTCCCCCAGACCAGATGTGTTAATTTTTTTTTAGATGGGACCGCCCGTCACAGTGTGTGCCGCATTTGGGAAAGAGCACCTGCCTGCCATGCTAGCCAGGCCGTCTGTCTGTAAAGCAATTCGAATGGCAAGAACGAATGCCACATGCATTTGCCGTCCGGACGTACGAAAGAGGAAGGAACAAGCTCCATTCCAGCGGAGCAAAAAAGGATCAATTGACACTGCAAAACGAGGCTCCGTGGCCGGTCTTTTTCTTCAGTCTTTTTTTCAGGGCCCAGAGGTCCAAAAGTTGCTCGTGTCGAGGCTCCGCGATTGCACCTTTTTTTCGACTTGTAACTCGACAAGTGCCGCCAAGCACACGCAGCCATAGGCGGGAAAATGCACAGTGGCTTCCCAAGTCTAGCCAATGAACGCTCTTTCAAATCCCGATTAAAGGATTGGCCCATTCAGCCAGTGCTTCTTCCCTGCAGATGTTTGGGGGCACCGTTCGATTTCTTCAGTGACCTGATGCAGGGTGCAGCCACTATGCAGCAAGTCCAGCGCCTTCCAGGCTTTGAATCCCGAATAGCGAACGCCGTAGCCTGATATTGAGCGTTTTTAGCACACAGTCTGCTGTCTTTCAGTCACCGCGTGTTTTGCAGTCGCCAATCCAGAATCGAGTTTGAATTGAGGCAAAAGCACGCAAGCTGGCATGTCTGGAATGTGCTTTTTGGTTGTGGAAATAGGCTCGGCGCAAGGCCGAAAACGGTGAGACAGGTTGACATGAAGACAGAAACAGTGGGTCTATGTTAGTGAGAACTGATACTGATATCGTGTGGTTAGTAGACACCATGCCGAAATATTCCATTTACACAGGCATTTCAACTTTACTTACAAGGTGATGACCTCGGTGACTAACACCGTATCTACTATTCAAAGACTATGCCCCTCGGTTTACGTCGTATATATTAATATTGATTTTAATAATCATATGAGATTTATACTGCATTATCCTGACAAAGTTCGAGGTGTCAAAATATTACGGTGTGGTGTTGTTAATAGCGTTCAGCCTCGTGCCATTTCATCCCGAGTTCTGAATATATATCGGATGATTCTTACGTTGTTCGGCCGATAGGCGGCCATACAAGTCCGAGTCAATAAATCATCCTCGACTACGGTGACAGAATAAAATATTTAAAGCCATGTTTGACCGCATCTCTCAAGTCAAACGGCGAAGAGGCGGCTCTCTGCAGTGGGTCCGATGGCGATTCCTTCAGTCAACAAACAAGACTCATGGGGTGCTCCGACTGCCGCGTCGGATCTAAATACGAACTCCGGGTGGGTAGGGTGTGACACTCCGCATTTCAAACTCCGTGGTCTGCATCTATCGGCGATGACCTGTGGTCCTTCATATCGAGGAATCTTGTAAAGGTGTGAAAGAATGTCAATGTGGCACACAATCCGAAGCTATATACATTCATAATGCTGGATCTGTGTACGCCCGCCAGAATTATATACACCAGAAAAAGTTGAAAAGAAAGTGGAAATGCTGCAGCCCCGTCTAAATAAAAGAGAGTAAAACGCCGTCGCTGTGTACATTTGCTGACCCGAATCCCTTTAGCCAATAGCAAGAAAAGCAATGCAAAAGCACCAGAAATATGTGATGAGAGCAAGACCCGTTTGTCCCGGTCCTTCCGTCATGTATGAAGGGAGACTTGACACTGGGCGAGATGCGATACGACGTAGCGTATCGTGGGGATGAAGAAAATGTGGATGTGGGTGTCAGAACTCATAAAATGGAGAAAAGATAATCAAGATATCCCGTCTCCGTTCCACTGATGGCGTCACATCTCGTCATTACCCGCAATACCGCGATCCCGTAGCCCATCAATCTCAAAATCATACTGCCGTTGCCGACGACCGGAATCTTGAGCTGACGTCGCGTGCCCAGTCGTCATCCTTCTCCCGGCCGAGCCAGAAATTGCGGCCCACGCCCACCAAAGCCCGGCCGAGCTTGCCCTTCCAGCCTTCTCCTGCAGGCGAGCCCTCGGCGAATGGGTTGGTGCTGCTAGGACCAGACGGGAGTGTCGGCCGCGGGCGCGGTGGAGGGAATGTCGACGGCTTGTTACGCCGGCGATGGCGACGACCACTTCTAGACTGCGAGCCGGGTTTGAGACCAGCCTCTTCGTCGGCGATATCCTTGTTGCGCTCGCTCTTGCCCTCGCCGCCGTTGTGGTACTTGGACTCGTCGCCGCCGCTGTAGTCCTCGTCGTCGTCAATGGCACCGTCGGCGGCGGCGGCGGATTCTGCGACGTGGTCACCGTACCGCTGGAGGGCTTGACGAGTATGTGCGACGACGACAAAGCAAAAGTAGAAGCGCACGACGGTCACGAGGACGATGAGCGTCAGACTTGCCGCCGTCTCGTGAGCGCCCATCCATCCGCCGCCGCCTGCTGTTGGTTCCGCACTCGGGCTTGGCTCAGCCGCTGTGGCTCCTGTGCCCGGCGTCGTTGCCGTCCCCGTTGTTGTATCATCCCGCAAGACGAGGAATGCCGCCTCTGTCGCAGCTGCCGACGCTGCCGCTGCCACCGATGTGACGGCCGAAGCTGCCGCCGAAGTTATCGCCTCTGCAGTTGTCGTCGCGGTCTCGATCGCCGCCGGAACAGTCGCGTTTGTGGCTGTCACAACTGCGGTCGCAGTCGATGTCGCTGCTGCTGCCGCGGCGGCCGCGGAGCTCGATGCTAAGTACCATCGCAGGGCAAAGGTTGCCGTGTACGCCGCGTTGATGAGGGTATCTATCGTGTAGGCCCACGCGAGGGCGAGATTTGGTAACGGCGTTTCGCGGCGGATGTGCGGAATGCAAAAGGCGAGAAGCACGAGGATCGCGACATTGTAAAGATATGCTGAAAGCTGGATGAAGGAGAGGGAGAAGCCCGTCAGGATGGCCAGGAGACCGTAGGCGCCGGTGAGTTTGTTGAAGAACAGTGTGGCCGAGATGATCTCTGTGCCCATCTGAATGGGAATAAAGCCAAGGAAGGTCTATAAATCGAAACGCTTGTTAGCACACGTCAAATTGTCAGTCGTGGTCGAGACATCGGGGTTCTCGAATTTGGCTCCGGCGATGCCAACGCGCCCAATCTGGCGATCGGAGTTTTCCCTTTTGTTCGCCATCGCCTAAACCCAAAATTTGAGTTCTTACTTTTGGTCTGGCCAGTCTTGGCCGCAGGCTGCGAAGTGTGTACAGCAGCCCCATTATCGAAGTCTCGTAACGTCACCGTGTCCGGGGAAAGAGAAGGTACTGCCGATAAAACGGCATGGGTGTTTTTTGTCGTGGTTGGTGAAGATGAACGTCCGCGCGGTCCGAAGCGTCTAGAGTCTGCATTGAAAGAAACGACGTTCTTTCGCGTCGGAAAAACCGGTACCCTTGGCGTTTGGAATAGGGGGGCCTCATAGGGGGCCATAGGGGACCTCGTACTTCGTACTAGTACCAGAATCCCCACACTAACGTCACCGCCCAGTTGTACCCATACTTGCGCCCAGTAATACACAGCTGACTCATCTGCCCAGCTTTTACTCGAAAGCTGCAGCGTGCTCAATCATCGCAACACGGAAAGAGCTACAGACGTTCTTGCTTTGCCAAAGAGCTAGTTGATTGATGATATATCTATGATTCTGGATCATTTTAGATCTCTTCCTCATTCTTCCTTCTGCCATGAAACCAAGAGCCGCCAGCCTCATATTGTGCACCTCGAGAACCGTTTCACGTCGCAGTGCGGCATTATCAAGACCCTCTTTTCTCGTCATCGCCGAGAATCGCAGCCATTCCACGTGGTGAGTATGACTTTTTATCTGAATTCTGTTTTTTTATTCTCGTGAAAATAAATTGTAATTAATGTATTGCAATTGTATTTTCTATCACTGTTTTTTCTACGATTTATCACATTTAAGCGCGGTTAAATAAGCTCTATTTTTATTTTTATTTAAGAATAAAAATTGGCATATGATTAACAAAATAAATACTAGTGCGTCAAAACAGCCCACCAGAGCTCCGGTGTCGTCACTACTTTTCCAGTTGCAAAGACCTCGCACCCCTCCACAGGACCAATTCCATAACAACATCACCCAATTCACAGCAAATATGAGCAGCCAGGCAGAGCTCATTGAGAGCTCCAAGAAGGCGGCCGCCTACCAGGCCGTCAAGGAGCACCTCGACACCAGCTTCCGCCACATTGGCATTGGATCCGGCTCGACGGTCGTCTATGTCGTCGATGCCATTGCCGCCCTCGGCCCTGATGTCACCCGTGACATGACCTTTTACCCCACGGGTGACCAGTCCCGGGGCCTCATTGAGGACGCCAACCTGCGCCTTGCCACCATCTCGCAGCTGCCGCTCAACACCCGTCTGGACGTCTGCTTTGACGGCGCCGATGAGGTCGACGAGAACCTCAACCTGATCAAGGGCGGCGGCGCCTGTCTTTTCCAGGAGAAGATTGTGGCCACGGCCGCCAAGAAGTTCATCTGCGTGGCGGGTAAGTGTGCCAGGAGCTCTACTTTTCTCGTGAATACATGCTAATGTTCAGACTACCGCAAACTGTCGCCGCGCCTCGGAACTGTCTGGTTGAAGGGCATCCCCATTGAAGTTTTGCCTCTGGCAGCGAAGCGCGTGCTCAGCGAGCTCGTTCTCCTGGGTGCCCAGAAGCCTGTGATCCGCCAGGGCGTCCCTGCCAAGGCTGGCCCTGTTGTGACGGACAACAGCATGTGGCTGATTGACGCGCCTTTCGCGCCTCTGCAGCTGGCCAAGGCCAGCGAGACTGCTGTTGACGGCGAGGGCGGTGTCTGGACAGTCGACGGCCTTGCTGACCGGTTGATCAAGATCCCGGGCATTGTCGAGACCGGCCTGTTTGCGGGCTTCAACGGGTTTGAGGCCAAGGCCGGCTCGGGTGGCGCACAGAAGCCGATTGCCGCGTACTTTGGAATGGCCGACGGCACTGTGCAGGTGCGCAAGGCATAGGTGTTGTAGTAGCAGGCATTGTTATTCATATGTAGGGCCAGGAAATGGCCACGGGCGCTGTTGCATGCTTGGCTAGTTATATATCAAACGAGGAAAAAAGGAGGGATGACGTACACAGACTGAAAGATTAGACATATCCAGACTGCATTAGAAAACCATTCGAACACGCCGGCAACGAACACGTGTGGGTAAAAATAATATATTGACATACAAGAAGCGAAGTAGACAAATTAGACAGTAATTACAAAATGTAGTATCTTGGTGAAAAAGTAAATATGCTACTGGAAAGGGACAATTGTGATGAATGTGTGGTGTGTAATGTATGGTTTTGAGGGAAATACAAAGACGGTGCCTCGCCATTCATAGTTCATGTCTGTCATGCTATGTATACAATGGGTTTACATGACAACCGTTGGAAGTGGATGGGATGAACGAGAATAGCTTGGGCTCTGTCAACTTTGTATTTTCATGCTTAAAGCTGTGCGGACACTGTGCCATGTCTATTGGTTGATATGTATGTGGAGTGCAATGGCACTATGGGTATGTATAGCGTTAAGCCAGCTTAGCATGCGCAGCCGTCCTGGTTGGACGGAGTTGTCGTCGTGCGAACATCGATCACTGGACACTGTGTTAGCAAAACGACTGCCTCTAGGCAACATTGAAAGTGGACAGCGCCGTGAAAACTCACTCTGGCTGGATGCCTGTGCGGCAGCATCCGTGCCCTCCATGCCGGGCAGGGCCTGTGCTATTCTTCGGAAGAGCTGCTTGACGTTGTGGCCCAGCTTGGCACTTGTCTCGACAAACATGAGGTTGTTGCGCTTGGCCTCCTCCTCGCCCTGCTGCGTGGTCACCTCGCGCTTGTCGTTCAGATCCGTCTTGTTGCCCACGAGCACGATGATGACGTCGTTGCCGCGCTCGGCCCGGACATCGTCGATCCACTTCCGCGTATTTTGGAACGATTTCGCGTCTGCAGAGGATAGTTAGCAATGGCCGTAGTTGCCATGTAGACCTCGAATGGGAGCCACTCACTCGAAATGTCGTAAACCACCACCGCCACGCTGGAGTCGCGGATGTAGGAGGGGATCAGACTACGAAAACGCTCCTGACCTGCCGTATCCCATAATTGTAACCGCACCGTCCGGTCCTCCAGGTACATTGTCTGTGGGATCCGGAGTTAGTCCGAGATTCCAAATTGGCCGCCATCGTCATATCTCATATCTTAGCTCGGTGCTGAGTTGTTGCTTGCCTTTGACAGGAAATCAATGCCGATGGTCGCCTGGTACATGTTGTCAAACGAATCGTACATAAACCGGGTAATCAGCGATGTCTTGCCGACTATGTGTGAACTCTTGGTTAGCCTTTGTTTGTTCCCCTTTCTGATACCCTCCCTTTTTCTTTGACCGCAAATCGACCCCAAATTTGACCACAAAGAGCATTTTGTGGCAGCCTAACAAAGGCACACCGCAATGAAAACGGTCAAGAAAGAGATAGAGGACGCGGGGAGGGAACACGTTGTACATACCACTCTGCTCGCCTAAAAACACCAGCCTGTTGTGCAAGAGAAAAGAAAAAGCAAGATGTCAGTCCACTGTCGTCATATTCGTCATATTCTCTCCAAGAATCGTGTGCCATTGCTGGGGTTGCCCATACTTGAACTTCTTCAGCGGGTTGTTGTAAGACGCGCCGGTTTGCGCCATGACTGCGGTTGTGAGGGGGGTATGAGGGGAGGAGACGTGAGGAAGATCGTGAGTTTGCGAGGGTCGTGCTGTGCCGAGTGTTGAGGTCGGAGACGGCAGAGAGAGAGGAGACGTGATGTGCTTGGCGGACTAGGTGAGGTCGGCGTAAACGTAAACAAGCAAGGACAAAAGATGGTCGCACGAGGAGCGCCCCTTTTGGTCGACGTCGAATGTGGAGAAGGAGTGACTTAGGCAGGTGCGGAAAGGGATGGGCGAGGTGTCCTCCGAAAACGAAAGGAGAGAAGGAGCAATGGGGCCGGAGGTCGGTGACGGCGGTCGGCAGAAGGAAGGAGCGAGTTTGGTCGTGAAAAGTCGTGAAGTCGGTACAGATAGCCTGTTGAAGAAAAAGAAAAAGGAAGGAAAAGGTCGAAAAGAGGCAACCGCTTTTTTGGTGTCGACGAAGTTTATTCCAACACAACGCGCGAGCAGGGGGGGAAGCAAGCCAGCGAGTCCAGATGGGGCCTTTGAGATTTGGTGCACAGCCATCCCACAAGGACCAAGGACCAATCCAGCGCTGTTCTCACCTGTTGAAGGCGGCCAGGTTCGCCAGGGATGCCGGACCGGCCGCTAATTCCACAACAGTCGTATCACGTGGAGATAACGGGTTCAGACGAGTTTATCAGCCCAACCAGGCCGCCAAAATTTCTAGAGCCCCACACCCGGCAGAAAAAACGAGAGACTGAATTCTGCCAGCCATTTACACAACTCCAACTAGAGACACCAAACAAATTTATCGGCAGTGTAGACGATTTTTCCACGACACGTTTGCATCGAATTTTCTCGAAAAGTCACGGATTTTTATAGGGTACTCTGACAATCTTTCACAGCCAAAATGCCGGTCATTCAGCCCAAGGCGGGCTCGTACACGGCGCCTCAGCAACACAAGCAGCCGTCGAGAAAGGGCAGAAAGGCATGGAGAAAGAATGTGGACGTCTCCGAGGTTGAGCGGGGACTGGAGGAGCGCAACGACGAAATCATTAAGGGGTAAGGCATACGGATATCCTGGCGCTGTGTTTCTCAGTTATTTTCCTCTTATGCTAACGGTTTTCTACAGTGGCCTGGTGAAGGAGGCAGAGTCGGCAGATCTTTTCCAAATAGAAGAGACAGGAGACCTCGAGGTCGCCAAGAAGCTGTCCAAGAAGACGAAAACCCTCAAAGTCGACGAGATTCTCGCACAGCGGTCGGCGGTTCCCGCCGTTGCAGGCCGGAAACGGGCAGCCGACAAGACCAGCAAAACGACGGACGGTGTTTTGACAGCCAAGCGCCAGCGCAAGGACTACGTTACACAAAAGGAGCTCGCCCGCCTCAAGAAGGTTGCCGACGGCCACCACGCCGAGACAGTCACGATCAAGGATGCGACATACGATCTGTGGGGCGCTGCACCGACGACAAAGGCTATTTCGGCTACTGCCTTACCGGCCGACAAGGACGACGAGTACTCGTTTATCCCCCGGGTTCCTGGCGCCAAGGTCCCTGAGACGATGAAGCACGCGCCCATTTCCCTGGCCGCCAACGGCAAGGCTGTCCCGGCCATTGCCAAGCCCAAGGGCGATCTGAGTTACAACCCTGCTTTCGAAGAGTACGAGAACCGGCTGAACCTAGAGGGCAACAAGGCTGTCGAGGCCGAGAGGAAACGTCTGGCTGAAGAAGAGACTGAGCGGATTCGCTTGGAGGGCGTGGCGCGGTCAGCGGCCGAGGCTGACGAGGCTGCCGCGCGGGAGGCGCTGTCGCAGTGGGACGAGGACTCGGCTTGGGAAGGCTTCCAGAGCGGCGCAGAGACAGACAAGGACAACGACGGCGAGACGACCAACGCAAAGCGGCCGAAGCGCAAGACGCCCGCACAGCGCAACCGCGCAAACCGCCGCAAGGAGGCAGAGGCCAAGCAGCGGCACGACGCGGCCATGCTGCGCAAGCAGGAGCAGGCCAAGAACATTGAGAAGTTGCTGGCCGAGGACAAGTTCAAGCACGAGCAGGCGCTGGCACTGGCTGCGGCGGCCGAGGACGCATCCGACGACGAAAGCGATGACGAGGGTGGCGACGACAATGTGCTGCGGCGCCGGCAGCTGGGCAAGTTCCACCTGCCCGAGAAGGACCTGGAGATTATGCTGCCGGACGAGCTGCCCGACTCGCTGCGTCTCCTCAAGCCCGAGGGCAACTTGTTGAAAGACCGGTACCGCAGTCTGTTGGTCCGCGGCAAGGTCGAGGCACGTCGCAAGCGGCCGTTCAAGAAGCAGGCCAAGGCCAAGATCACAGAGAAGTGGGCGCACAAGGACTTCCATCTATTTTAGGCGTGTGCTGCCTGCGGGCCATTTTCCCAGACGTCTCGTCTTTTTTTGTCCTCTTGTCTTTCAAGCATTTTCATCACATCTTCATCCCTAATTTCGAGATGTCTTCTTTTTGTTAGGACTTTTCGGACTTTTTCGATATTTCGCGGGTTCTTTTGTCAGACCATTTTTCCAGACGATTTCTAGACTTGTTTTCTCGGCATAGTTCATTGTTATGGTTATTCTGCTGCCTATTTACTGGCGTTTGGGGAAGTGGGTTTTGGGGGTCACTGTTCTATTTTTGAATTTTAGCTTTTAGCCCTGTGTCGCTTCTGCAGTTAGCCTTTTGCAAAGAACGAGGCTATCAGTGTACTTTTCACTCTTGTTTCCCGCTTTTCTTTTTTCTGTTTTCCAATTGGCGTATCAACTTGCATATACAATCAAAAGCAATTGTTATTTTCGTCTTTTTGTTCCGTGTTTTCTCCGCCTTGTGTCCAAAACCCAAGTCGGTCGCTTCTCCAGCCTCTCACAACCCTTGAAATTGTTCTGCCTGGCGTCTGATGTCTGCGGCTGTCATGACACCCACTTCTCAAAGCTTCACAGCACTCCATCGCAGCACTGAAACGTTGCCTGCCTGGTGCTACCCGGCCCGCCGGTACCCCATACGGATCTCATTTTTCATCTGGTCCGTATTAGTTGGCTGCCGTGATTGCTCCGTAGATCTGGGAATGTTGTCAAAAATAGAATATGGAGTGCGGAAACAAGCGCAAGACCCATGCGGTTCCTCGGCCCTTGCGTTCTGAGTTCTGCAGTGTGATTGTTTGTTTCCTCGTTCTCGCGATAATCTGCAAACCAACCTTACCGAGCTCACTGCTCACCCCACGTGATGTAACTTCCTGTTTCGGCCGGAGTCGCATGCATTGAATCGCTCTTTCCCGGCGCAAAAATAGACACACTTTGAAGGTTGCCTTGGTCCGTCTCACCTTCCCCAGTTTTGCATTCTTGGCCACATCTTGCGATCTACCCCTATCTCGACGTCAGTGTGCTTCAATCGTGTACTTTTTTGTGTCTGCTTGTTCATCGTTTCCCCTTCTGCCTTGTGCGCTGATGGCAGCGTCACTGCAAAGCCAGCCTCTCCCTCGGACACGGCCACTTATGTGCTGCGAGCTGATAGTGCGTGGCCACTGTGGCCCTGCAAGGCCCCTATTATTTCCAGGTATTTGAATTATTTGATGATTTGCATTAGTTGACACTTATTTTTCTTGCTACTACTCTATACTAGCACAGGCCGCTTCTGCCAAAGAACAAAAAACGCTGCAAAATGCAAGGACCCGCTTTGCCGGAGTTTCGGAGCGACATTGTCGATCCGGTCATAATCACTTCGGATTTGACGACAGTATGGCCGTTGCTTAATCCGTGCAAGTGTCGCAGCAATAGCCCACCAAAATGTCCAGCAAAGTCGCAGAAAGGAACAGGAAGGAACAACAAACATGGGCATTTACCGCAGCCTTACCGCCCCCTGGTTCTCACGACTACACGCGCGTCTGCGTCTATTGATAATCTACTCCCGGTCAGAGGGGCCTAAGAGGAACCTGGGTCTGAGGAGTCTGCTTCTCAAAATAAACCTCGAAGAATCCTGAAAAGAACCTAAAAGCGACCTCGCAACTTCGCAACGCCGTTTCTGGACCCTTTTTTCCAGTCCTCCCACGTTCTTTTTAAAGCTGCACGCCATCCCGCCTTCGTTGACCTTACCTCCGGAGTGTTATTTTGTTATTCGACTTCCTCAGCCTTCGCACCACCGCAACGCCGGCGCATCCTTTTGTCTTTAGCACCCGCATGCCACATGCAACACACCTTACACGCACTTATACGGACTTTAACGCAGCTCGTGTCCACAGACACTCACCCTGCACCGGCCTTTAACAGCTCTGTTTTCTGCTTTTGACCGCTGCAGGAACACATTATTTGTTTTCCGTTCCGCCCAGTTCACTCAGAAGCCACGAGGAAACGCCCTGTATACCGGCGTTTTGCAGCAACACATCACTCCCAACTCCGTTTTCGTTGTACTTGCTGCTACTTTTTTTTTCTTCGTTGCAACATGGCCGGCACTCCCAAAGAGAGTGCTTCTGGCACGCCTCCACCGCCGGACTCTGATGGACGACTACGAACCTCGACACTCCGGCGCTCTTGCGAAGCCTGCAGAGCTGTCAAGGCGCGCTGTGTTGTTGAACCGCCTGATGGCACGGCTAACCAGACGCGGTACTGCAAGAGGTGAGGTTCCATTTGAAAACGGCCCCCAACAGTTGCATTTTATTTATGCTCGATGCTGTATTTGATTTACTTGTTCTCCCTACAAGGCGAGCCGATGACTAACAAGATGTGATATACTACAGGTGCTTGAGCCATGGTATCGAGTGCCATTTTGAAAATGCTCTTGCACGGCCCAAGAAGCTGAAGTATACAGCGTAAGTCTTTCTGCAAATTTTATTTACTTCTTTCGCAGCTCAGAAAATCTAACACGCAACCACTAGCCGCACGAGAGTCAAGGATGTCGAGGAAAAGCTGGACGGTTTGATTGCACTCATATCGTCTAGAAAAGACGCCTCTGCCAGCTCCTCGTCGTCACAATCTGCGGCAGCATCCGTTGCTGGCCCGTCTGGACAGCAGGCCATTGCTCCTGCCGCGCCCACCAATGACTTCTACTACTCGGCCCCGCCGAGCAGCCTGCCTAACATTACCTACCCGGCGCCCATCGGCTTCGACTTGAACTTTGACGAGATGCCGTACCTTGACGGCGCCGGTCCTTCCAACTCACCGATCCCGGTCCAGCCGGGCCATTCTCTGACCCCGTACGGAGATGTGATCGACCGCGGCCTTGTCCAGGAGGAACTCGCCTCTGTTCTCCTGTCTGAGTTCACGTCCTACTCGGAGAATCAGTTCCCCTTTGTGGCCATGCCTTCGTATGCTTCCCTGAGCTACATGCGCCGAGACCGTCCCTACGTCTTGCTGGCCATCCTCACCGTCACGGCCGACACTTCTCTCCAGGCACGACTTGCTCTTGAGTACCGCAAAACCTTTGCCCAGGCCATGCTCGTCGAGTCGCGCAACAGCCTCGACTTGCTCCAGAGTGTTTTGATTTTCTGCATATGGTAGGGACAAAGCCACACCAAAAGTGACCATGCTTTTGATATCGACTAACAACCACAGGCACCATCAGTACTTCCGGCCTTACAGCAGTCAGCTGTATCAGCTATCGCAAATCGCAGTGACCATGGCTGTGGAAATCAACCTCCCAAGCACAATGTCCCCTACGCTGAACAGCCTCATTGCACCTCATCAGCAGACTATGCACCAGCGGCCTCGCAACAGCCGCACGCCAACCGAGCAGATGGCCAACGAGATCGAGCGTGCTCGCACTTTCCTCGGTACGTACTGCGTTTCAGCCAGCATTGCGACTGCTCACCGCAAGCCGACGCACTTCAAGTACGACCGGCGCATGGACCAGGCCATCCAGTTTTTGACCAACGCGCGCGAAATTCCCTCGGACACGACCCTCCTGCCCTACCATGTCCAGATCCGCAAGCTCTCGGAAGATGTTGACCGTGTCTTTGGCAACCTTGACCAGGGTGGAATCACTCTGGACGCCAGATACATTGAGACCATGGTCAGGGACTTTGAGCGCCAGTACGACAAACTGCACAACGCCATGACCCAGCAGTCCTGGGACAATGCCGCCCTCAAGTGCGCCATGATGTACCTGCCCGTCGTTATCTACGAGGTCGCTCTCCGCATCCCGCCCGAGCACCAGGCTCTCCTCGAAGTCACGCCCACCGCCCACTGCTGCAACTGGTGCGGCTCGCCCACCCGCCTGGCCATTTTGATGAAGTGCATCTCGGCCGCCCAAGCCTACATCCGCACCTACCTCGACCTCTCCGAAGACGACTCCCGCCATGTCACCATTGTCGAGGTCAGCCGCCACGTCGATGCCATTTTGATCCTGACGCGCTGCGGCCTCGGGTTTGACACCAAGAACTTCCAGCAGGGTGCCATGGCTATGGGCCGCGCCGACCTGCTCAAGGCGGCCGACGTGTCGCGCTACCTCGAGGCGTCGGAGCGCAAGATGACATCACTCGTATCTATGACGGATGCCATGAACAGCGGCAGCGGCTCGTCCGGCACGGGCCAGGAGGAGAAACAGGATCTGTTTTGGCAGATGAAGCAC
This sequence comes from Sporothrix pallida, assembly GCA_021396235.1. Taxonomy (NCBI): domain Eukaryota; kingdom Fungi; phylum Ascomycota; class Sordariomycetes; order Ophiostomatales; family Ophiostomataceae; genus Sporothrix; species Sporothrix pallida. The sequence goes on from WNYG01000034.1 coordinate 216,095, forward strand.
ATTTTCCAGATCAGTCTGGACTGGTACAACAAACACGTCAATGGCGAGACGGGCGAGCCCCAGCAGATTGGGCAGATCCCGCCCGAGGAAAACGAGAAGCTCAACGTGGCGCCCATCTTTTGGATCAGCGAGGGCACGAGCGTGGCGCGCCAAAAGTGCGCCGTCGACAAGGCTCTGGAGGGCATCCCGCACTTTGACGCCGACAACGTGCACAGCATGATCCACGCGCTGAGTTCAAGCGTCGAGGGTCCTCATGACCCGAATGCCATGATGACTGATCAGCACCAGCATCAACAACATCAACACCATCAACATCACCCGCATCATGCAAATGTGAGTGGCGGACTTGCACCGGTGGCTGGCCCATCGATGCCTGGTTCTATGCACTCTAGCCCGATCCCCGGACATGCAATCTCCCCTGTCCCCATGCACGCTTCGGTGCCGACGACTGTCGGCGGTTATGTCCCGCCCATCGACCCGAGACTCGCCGGTGGCCTTGGCCAGCAGCCCACCAACGAGGCCATCCAGCCGTGGTCCGCTGACCAGTCTGCCGAGTTGTTTGCCAACATCCCGCAGTCGAACAATAACTCGCCCTGGTTTTCTCTCTAGACTTCAACGTCTTCTCTCTATTTTCTTTCTTTTCCTTGTATACATTCACGGACGTATGATTTGGCAATATTTGGTTTTTTGAGCAGGTGCGCATTTTCATTGGTTTGCTTGTTTTTTTTTTCTTCTTTTGTTTTGGTTCGGCATTGCGTATTTGGGTGTCGGTGTCTGTTGCCTTGGTCTATTTATTTCGGGACTCTCCCCATGTCATTCGCTATATACCACTGGAAGCTTGGGTCGTTTCGAGTGTTGCATTTGCATTTGCATTTATAGACATTTAATTTTATTCTTGTTTGTTTTGGAAAACAAAAAGGTGCTTCTCGCTTTCTTTATCTATACAATTGATAATGCAAATCAAAACTTTGCAAGGATTCAGATCAAAACCAGACCAAAGACCAAGACAAGATCAAGGCCAACCTTGCGGAGGTTATCCTTTGCCAGCCCTTGTAGAGGGAAGAAGTCTTCTACTCTTCCCCGGAGAAAACCAAGTAGAGACGGAAAAGGAGAAAATACGAGATGCAAGAAGAATTCATGATAGTAACCAAAAACCAGAAATCAAACGCCAGCATAAAGCTTAAAACTCCCCATTCCAAGCCTCCTTAGAAGCTAATCAGATCTATGAGGTGTTAGCATGTATTCATTACGTTCCTTTTGGATTGCGTGGGGGGTGGTGGTGGGCTTACCTCTTCCAAAGATACCGCGCTTGAACCAGTCCATCATCAGCAGAATGCGCGTCCGCATGCTGACGCTCTGCGCAAAGTACACACTGCGCCAGGCGTAGACGGCCCACAGGCCGCCCGAGACATTGTAGTTGCCCAGCTCGAACACGGCCGAGTTGCCAATGTACGCCAGGCTGCCCAGGTGGTGGTACTCAAAAGCCTTGTAGACGGCCGCGTCCAGGTCGCCGTCCTGGATGTCGTTGGCGTGCAGACCGGGGGATGCCCGCGCCGACTTGTTGAGCTTGCGCGCCAGGTACTGGCCCTGCTGGTGCGCGCGCTGGGCGGTGGCCGGCAGACTCGTCAGCTTGCTGTCAATCTGCTTGAGCAGCTCGCGCAGCTCGCCGAAATCGAGGGTGCCCGAGTGGTCCTTGTCAAACTCGGAGAACAGCTTGTCGAGGCGCTTGAGGTGGACAACGGCCTGGGGAAACTTCTTCTTGACGTCGGCGGCAATGTTGCGCCAGTCCGAGAAGTGGATCTCGAGCGTTTCGGGGTCCTTGCCGTGCTTCCAGGCCAGGTTGCGAACAAAGCTGATAATATGGTCGGCAACGTTATTCTGGACCGTGCTGCAGTCACCAATAGCATAGACGTCGCCCAGGGGAGTGCCGTTCAGTCGCAGGTGTGTATCGGTTTCAAGGGCATGGCGGTTCGTCTGCGAAGGACCCAGCTTGGCAGCCAGGCGCTGGCAGAATTCGGGTTGGGAGACACCAGTCGACCACAAGCACAGACCCATGGGAAGCTCCTTGGTGATGACGCTGCCGTCTTCCGACTTTTGGCTGAAGATAATGCGGTCCTTGCGCACCTCGTTGACGCGAGAGTTGGTCAGGACATCGACCTGGTCGCGCAGGAAGCGCTCCTCGGCGTACTTGGAAACGGTCTCGTCGTAGGTGTTGAGGATGTGGCTGCGGCTCTGCACCAGGTGGACAGAGATCTCGTTCCGGAGCAGAAGCGGGTAGTGCTTGATCAGATCTTCGTTGAGCATATCGTACAGCTCGGCGGCAAATTCCACACCAGTCGGGCCACCACCACTGACAACAAAGGACAGCAGGCGACGGCGCTCGTCATCGGGGGTCGTGGGCAGGCAGGCGGTCTCGAGGTTCTGGACGACCTTGTTGCGGATCTTGCGGGCATCATCGATATCCTTGAGGAAGTAGCAGTTCTCGAGGCCCTTGACACCATGAGGGTTAGTCACAGAGCCGACAGCGATCACGAGCTTGTCGTAGGGAACGTAGAAGCGAGTCTCCTTGCCAGTGTGGTCCGTCTGGGAAACCTCGACCAGCTTGTACGAAAAGTCGACATCCTCGGCACGGGCGCGCAGGAAGTGGCCGTTGACGCGCTTGATAATGCGGCGAATGGGTTCAACGAGGGACTTGAGCTCGAGGGTGCCAACGGTGGCAGACGGAAGCATGGGCGTAAACAAAAAGTAGTTGGTCGGCGAGATTACAGTCACATGGTAGTCGTCCGGGTTGAGTTCCTTGAGCATGGCCACGCTGCCCCAGCCGCCACCGAGAATCACCAGCTTGGGCTTGTCCTTGGTACGGAGGCGCTCGTCGCAGTCGGAGTCGTCAATCTGGACCTCGTACATAGGCAGGTTCTTGGGGCCGCCCTTGCGAGGGTTGAGGGCGAGCTGAGAGACGGCAATGTCCTCGTGCTCGGCGCCCTCCTTGTACGTCGTTGCATCGTAGATGAAGAAGGCCACGATACCGAGAGTGATAATTACAAACGAGCCACCGATCCATACGAGACCCATTAGCGCAATGCTTTTGAAGGTGCGGCGGCCCACCTTGGCTGCTGTAGCTGCAGCCTCCACCGGCTTGGCACCCTCTGTAGACTTGTTAGGAGGCTTTGTTGAGGCATTCCGGATTGCTGCGATCGTGCTCGGGGTGGCTATCGCGCTGCTGGTCCCGGGGCGACGTGAGAAGAAGAACTGTGCCGGCAGGGGCTTGCGGGCTGCGGCGTTGACGAGAGAGAGGTTGCTGACATTGTTCTTGGGCGGGGCAGCCGGAGCGCGTTTCGAAGTTTGCGCGGAGAAGGCACGGATCGCAATGCCATTGCGCGCGATTGAGAGCTTCGACGCGGACGAGGAGAAGGGCGTCAAGGTCGAGGACAACGATAGAGGAGCGCAAAGGGTTGCTGGTCTCGAGAGGCTGGTGCGAAGAACCGCACTGCCCCGCGATAGCTGAGAAAGCGAAGCGCCGGTCATGGCTGGAGGGTTTCAAAGAGCAAAGCGCTCTGCGCGACGTCTAAACTACAGCCACGATTGCCCGTTCGTGAGCTTTGGGTTTGAAGGTCGAATGAGCAAAGTTGCTACTTTTTTCGGTTGTGGCCCAAAAAAAGTTTGGAGAAGCTGAAAAGGCAGGATGATGTCACCGTCGGAGGGGAGGTGCCAGATCCTAAATAAAAGCCGCTATCGTGAACCGGGGGTAAGTTCGAGTCGCTAGTGGGAAGGCGAGTGTAAGGCGAGGGAGTAAGCGAATGCCCTCTGAAGTCGTCTGAAAGTGAAAGACGAGGATCGTGAGAACGACGACGAAGAGAAAAGGGAAGGAAAAGAGAAAAGGGGAGGAAGAAATAAGAATCGTTGACTCAGGGGAAAGAGGCGATTGAGCGGCAACAAAAGTGACAAATAGGGCAGGAACAACAGAAAACACGGGAAAGAGCGAGCCTACGACGCAACTACGAGCGGCGGCACTGCGGCGAGTCGTATTTGACTACTGGAAGGCACGACCGGGCCGGTGACGGCAGGCACAGGCCCAAATGCCAACTAAAAATCGAAAATCTCTTCGAGTTTGGGAAGCTTCGTCCCTACTAGTCGCTGTAATTATGATGCTATTCGCTGTAATTCTCGTTAGGCGCAGTCCCTCCTTGCCTCCCTCTCCCTCGCGCTTTTCTGTGACGCCGTGCGCGAAGAGGCATCTTGATTTTCCCCAATTCGTAGTGGGACTTTTTGGCTGTGTCAGCAAACAGGTTCCTGAGAAGTGGGGCCCGTATACGGCCTATGAGTGCTGGACACAGACGCGATTAGGTCATTTTTTGTTCATAATTTTGCGATACAGCGGGGTGAAAGCTGAAGGAGGGGCCCTGAACGGCACCTTACAAGTGGCCGACGGAAGCTGGGGCTGGAAGCGGGACAGTGCGCGTCATCGGCCTGGCAGTCGAGCGGGCACCTCGGCAGCAAACAGAGAAAGAGGAAGGAGCAACCCTTCGACTTGCAACCTGCAGTGAAATGACACACGGCTAATGCGGCTGCGGCATTTTGCACAAACCGGGGAAGGAACCATGCACAAGCAGATGCAGACTTTGGACCTCAGATCTCATATTCACCTCACAAACATCATCGATTGTGTAACCAAGAGCTTGTTTTGACTTTTTTGTATGCAAGATGCTCATGGCGGAGACACCCTCGGTCTCTGCTCAGATCTGACAAGTGCCACTGAGTTTGGTGGGACTGATGGTGCATACCGAGTCTAACTGAAGTGAGCACGCTTTGTTTCGTTCCACCGGAGCTGCCCCAAAATATTTAAATAAAATGACAAGACGTTTCTAAACAAAGCATCGTGAAGGAAAGTCAACTTATATGCGATGACGGGGCCTGGATATGTGTCGCCAAGTCGCGTAGATAGCTTGGGTAAAGCTTATCCTCAGCGTGGTAGTTAGCAAACGGCGTCTTACTGCCCCAGGGGCAAAAACGACTCCAACGGCAAGTGTAGTGTTCCTGCCCCAGCAGAGCAACGAAACGATAGCATGTTAACAGATAGCGTGGGTCGCGCCTTCCTCACCAACACAATTAACGACATACCTTCCAAAAGCACCCAAAAAGGCACCAGATCCCAGCAAAGATGGAAGGTGCTCGCCAGCATTTGAGAAGATTTTTTTCTGGGACGTGAATCTTGGAATTTTGCATCTTGGCCATCTCACGAGAGTGCATACAACCTTCGCCAACGCACCGAGTCCCGTAGCACGACATCGGGATCGGCGTGCGTGTGACCTCGAGATCGATTAACGAGGCACGCGAGTGTCTACATATTTCGATATTTCGATACTTTGATATTTCGGCATATAAATACTATTGTCGCCTCGCATCTCCTCTTTGTTTATTACCAGAATCAATTCAGCACCACTTCACATCACATCACGATGGTGCTCATTACCCACGACACAAACGGCGTGGAGCCCGTCAGCAAGCCGGCTGCCACAGACGCACAGCCCTCGGCAGCTGCAGCTCCCCCGGCCGCGGACAGCGGCCTAATCAACCTTCTTCGCGGATGGCCTGCACCTTCGCTTCTGCCCGTCGACCAGCTGCGTGCAGCCACAAACGACGTTTTGACCAGCTCGGACGTTGTCGTTGACAGCCTGCAATATGGCCCCGATTCCGGCTTCCAGCCGTTACGCGAGTCGCTGGCCGGCTACCTGAGCCAGGTTTTCTCAGCCTACGACACACCCAACGACCCGAACCGCATCTGCATTACCGGCGGTGCGAGCCAAAACGCAGCGTGCATCCTGCAGTCGTTTACCGATCCGTCCTACACAGCCTGCGTGTGGGTGTCGGCCCCCTGCTACTTCTTGATGTGCCCCATCTTTGAGGACTCTGGTTTTGCGGGCCGGCTGCGTGCGGTGCCCGAAGACGACGAGGGCATCAACATTGAGGCGCTCGAGCGCGGATTCAAAGAGTTTGAGACGCCCCCACCGTCTGGGCCGCAGTATAAGAACAACCTGGCCCCCGACCGCAAGGCGTACCGCCACGTCGTCTATGTCGTGCCGGCCTCGTCCAACCCGTCGGGCAGCAGCATGTCGCTCAAGCGGCGTGAGGACCTTGTCAAGGTGGCCCGCAAGTACGACTCTCTCCTGATTGCCGACGATGTCTACGATTTCCTTCAGTGGGATGTGCCGCACACGCAGGCCGGTCTCACCAGCAAACAGGCTTCGGTGGCTCTGCCACCCCCTCTGCCTCGTCTTGTCGATGTCGACCGCATGCTGCCGCGGGAGGAGGCTGACGCTGCTGTGGACCCCACCCAAGGCCGCCGGTTCGGCAACGCCATCTCCAACTCCTCTTTTAGTAAAATTGTGGCGCCGGGGATGCGTACGGGCTGGGTCGAGGCGACACCGGCCTTTTCGTATGGCCTGGCCCAGACGGGCTCCTCCAAGAGCGGCGGCGCACCCAGCCAGTTTGGCGCGGCCACGATCGCCGTGCTTATGCGGACGGGCGAGCTGGACCGGTACCTGCGGAACATTGTGCGGCCGACGCTGCAGTGGCGGCACCGGCTGCTCACCCTGGCGGTCCAGGAGCATCTGGGCGAGTTTGTCGAGATCAAGTGCGGCGGTCTTCCGGACGACGAAAACTCACAGTCGACGATTCAAAAGCCCAAGACATACGGCGGTTACTTTTTGTGGCTGAAGCTGCGCCGCGCCGACATCAGCGCAGCCGCCCTTTCGAAGCGGGCACTTGCCGAACAGCTTATCATTGCAGACGGCAAGTTGTTTGAGGTCAAGGGTGACGAGAAGAGCGCGCAGTTTGACGACCACTTCCGGCTGTGCTTTGCGTGGGAGGAGGAGGATAAGCTTGTGGAGGGCGTGAAGCGGCTGGCGGGAGTGTTGCGCAACTGGGACGAGCTGGAGAAGAAGGCGATCCCTGCGGACGCCGCTTCTGCTCTCGAGTTCAAGTGAGCGACGTGCACGATCGACGGCAGGTGAGAGATGACGGACGTCTGATGGGTGGTGGATGATCTGATGGCCTATGTGGCCGATGGATATTTACGAATCTCATGTACGATGTACTTAGACATCTAGACACAAACATAAAACACAACACACAAAAATGGAGGAGAGAGTGATCTCGGGTCCTGGAAGAGAAGACAATAAAAGCCGGGTATCGCTATTGTTAATTTACAAAATAAAAAGACAGAGGCCAAAAGAGCCATATTCAAAATAAAATCCCGCTGAAAATGAACCGCAAATTATACATGATAAAACCGAGTAGAGTGATACATGAACTCGTACAAGAATAGACCCAAACAAATTACCAACCCCATGTCCGCGACGCCGCTGTAAACACTGGCGGCTTCCACTGGATCTGGTTCGGGATGATGACGCGGCGCTTCTTCTTCTTGATGGTCTCGCGCTGCTCGAGCAGCCGCGTTGGAATGACGACTTTATGCTCGCCCTTGTGGTAGACCTGCATTTTGAGGGCCTGCAGCGTGTGTTCGACGTCCTGGGTGGTCATGGCGAGCGTGGTGGCGATTGCCTCGATACTGCAACGGTCGTCGCGCTCGTTGAAGTCGTGCAGCAAGTTGATGATGCTCTCGGTCCAGTACTGGCGGTAGCCCAACAAACCCAGATCGGACAGGGGCTTTTCGGGCGAACCGAGCTTGCCCTCGATCTTGGAGAGCTCGTAGGAGAACTGGATCAGCAAGCGACCGTAGCCGCGGCGCTGGTACTGTGGGAGAGTCATGATACAGGCGACATTGTAGTTGTCGGCGCTCTCCTTTTCTTTGGAGAAGTAGCCGGTCAAGTGCATGCCCTTTTCGTCGCGCTGGGTCATGACGTAGAACAAGAAGGGGTCGACATCGTAGTAGAGCGTCTTGTGGTCCAAGAACATTTTGGACAGCAAACACAGGTTGCGGCACCATGTGCGCTGGCGGCGGCCGTCAATCTCGAAAAAGGACAGGTCGTCGTCGCGGTAGATCTCGTTGCCGGGTGGGTGCTGGAGCGTGCACTTGGCGCGGTGGCGTGTATACGACTTGAGGTTGCCGTGGTACCCCAAACAGAACTCGCAGATATAGATGACATCCTCCATGCTGAAAGCCTCGGGGTATGGCGAAAAGTACCACGGGTACAGGTCGAACTTGCCAAACTGGACCTTGGAAATATTGCGAATACGCGAGATCTCCGCCGGATTGTGCGTCATGGAGCCGCCCGTCCGCAGCTTCTCGACTTCCTCTTCACGACTAAAGCTCTTGTCGGCAGCCTCGGCGGCGGCCAGGTTCGCAGCAGCTTCGGCGCGGATGGCCGCATTGGTGTTGCCGTTGGCAGCATCTTCGGCATTCGCTGCCGCCACGGCCGCCGCGTCTTCGCCTGGTGCGCCGCCCGTCGGTGCCGGCGTCCCTGTGGCACCTGTGTCTGTGCCGGTCATGACCTTGTCTTCGGACCCATCCTCGCCGTTGGGCGTGCCCTTGTCCTTGTGCTGCGACTCGACAAACTCGGTCCACGGATGCGGCGTCCCGGCTTCGGACGTAGCCTGGCTTTGCGTCTGGCTCTGCTCGCGCTTGCCCAGGCGCTTCTGGGCCGTCTTTTTGCTAATGGCCGTCTTCTTGGCCTGGGCAGCGGCCGTCGTCTTCTTGCTCTTGGAGTCCTTCGGCTTGTCCTTTTCCGGGTTGGGCCACTCGACGTCCTGCGTAAAGTCGATGCGCGACACGGGCACCCACTCGTCGAGACGCTTGTTGAAGTTGTCAAAGTTGCAGTAGTAGTGGCGGCCGCTCTTCTTGTCGCGGATACTGAGGATCTCAGCGCGGCGGGCGACGCCGTCCTTTAGAACCATGGCGATGCAGCCGATTTTGAGCGTTTCGGCCGTGGCCTTGCCCTTTTCGCGGGGCTCGCTTGAGCCGACCGCGGCGTGAGGACTCATCGTGGCGGCTAGAAAATAAAATGCGTGGTTGGCGTGTGATTTTTGAGATGAGAGGCGATGAAATCGTGATGAAAATGGATGGCGCGCGGCCGAACGTTGATGAAAAACGACAGCAGTGGTAGTTTTGGATGTTCTTTTTTACAGAGAAATGTGGTGATGAAGCCTTGAAAATGCGACGACGAGAGTGGATATTGACAGATTTTAGGCCCTGAAAGACAAGGCTATGGGCGGCGAAAACTTTGGGAAAGAGCTGGAATAAGACGCTAAAAAAGGAAGGCAGCAGAATGCGCGAGGCGAGTCCGCTGTTTGAATGTCGCCACACGGCCTGTCATTGGGCGGACAGTGGGCGGGCAGCGGCGCTAGCGAAAAGGCTGGGAATTCTGCCGTGCAGGGGCATTAAATTTAATCTAAAAATAAATAGTAAATTCGACACGCCTAAGAAAAATTGAAGATTTTCGAGACGACAACGACCTGAACAAAAACAACATGCACCAACGCCAATATCGTAACTTTTGTTTACATATACGGCCACCAATCATGCTCTTATAACAAAGTAGCACACTTATCTTCGACCTAGGCACAGCCCGACGCCAAAATCGCCATGGCCGCGCAACTGTCGTCCAACTGGAAGAAGCTTCAGGCCCAAATCAAGGCAGAGCCGTCGAAACCAAAGGCCGAGAAGCCGGCGGCAGGAAAGTCAGAAAAGTTAGAAAAGCCAGGAAAGCCGGTGGCAGGCAAGCCGGTAGCCGGGAAGAAGCGGCCACACGGCGGCGACGGCAAGCCGCCCGCAAAGAAGGCAAAGTCAGCCACAGCAAACGGAGTCTCCAAAACAAGGCCCGACGGAAGGCCAGTACACCCCAAGTCCAAAAAGATGGGCGTCGCACAGTCGTCCAAGCTGTCGAACGAGGCCGCCTACGACAACAATGGCAAAGGTCAGACTCTACCCAAGGGCATCACGCCGTCACTCGCATTATGGGCTGAAGATCATGATATTTCAAGAGACGACATAGCAGCAGCTTACGGACTGGGTGGAGTATCAACGACGACATCAACAGCTCTATCGAATGGCCGGGTCAAGGTTGGCTCCGCCGCTGTTGGAGACACCGCCGCTGCAGCATCATCGGCCGCCACAGACAAGGAAAACGGCGGACGCACGCCCGGGCTGGCGGTCGGCAAGTACATTGCGCTGGACTGCGAAATGGTCGGCGTGGGTGCCGATGGACGAGACGATGCACTGGCCCGCGTCAGTGTCGTCGATTTCTTTGGGCGGCAAGTCTACGACTCGTACGTCAAGCCACAGGCCGGGCAGCGCGTTACGGATTGGCGGACACATGTCAGTGGTGTGTCGTCCAAGCACTTGCGATTTGCAAGACCGTTTGAGGAAGTGCGGGCAGTCATCGAGGACCTCCTGAGAAGAGAGGACGATGTCGGGGGTGCAAAGAAAGAAACGCGTATCCTGGTCGGGCACGACGTCAAGCACGATCTCACAGTCCTCGGGCTCACCCACCCGCCACGACTTATCCGCGACACGGCCAAGTTCTCCGGTTTCAAAAAGTACGGCCACGGCCCGAAGCCGGCTTTGCGCGTCCTGGCGCGTGAGATTCTAGGCGTCGAGATTCAAACGGGGATGCACTCGAGTGTCGAGGACGCGCGGGTCACCATGCAGCTGTTCCGGCAGCACAAGCCGGCCTTTGACGTTGAGTGTGCCAACAAGTTTGGGCCGGAGCCGACGTCGGGAGCTGCAAAACAAAAAGGCAAAGGGAAGAAGAAGAAATGAGAAAGGTGCAATCATATCATAAGCAATTGTTGTTTAAATCAGCGCATTATCATGGCGTTTTGTTTTGTTTTTCTGTCTATTCTTTATCATATGTCTCTTTGGAGGATACGAATATACCCCATTTCATAGCCGTATCATTTGATATCATCTTTTCACTTCAGAGTACGCCATATCGTATCCTATCATGCCATGTCGTTTTGCTCCATCATTTTCCTCACAGTGGAATGCCCTCCATCAGCTCCAGTGCTCCTTCACGGCCGACGGTGATGATTACATCGCCGAGCGTTTTCGTCACGAATCCAGCCTCGCAGTAGGTAAAGTAGTACTAAAACAGTTAGCGATGCTCGGAGCACAATAGTATATCACAAGGGTACTTTTGTCTTACCTCCCACTTCCTCCGGAACACCTGCATTTCGTCATTCGACATGCCCGCATGCTCCCGCCGCAGCGCCGGCCGGATCGTGTCGTCAAACCGCGCCAGAAACGCCTCCTTCCACAGCCGCAGCGTCCGCGCATAGTGCCCGCCAATGTTCTCGACGCGCTCGACAATCAGCGTGCCGGCCGACTCGGTCATGATGTGCCCCAGGAGCTGGGTGGTCGAGGGCAGGTAGCCGCCGGGGAAGATGTAGTGGTTGATAAAGTCAATGCTTTTCGAGTAGGCGGCATGGCGGCCTTCGGGCATGGTGATGCACTGGAACACGGCGATGCCGCCGTCCTTTTTGAGGAGGCGGTGGATGCACCTAAAATAGGTCGCCAGGTACTCTTGGCCAACGGCCTCGAGCATCTCGATGGAAATAATCTTGTCGTAAGTGCGCCCCTCGGCCTCGGCCTCGGCGGCCAGCGTGCGGTAGTCCATGAGAAGTACGGTAATCTTGTCGGACAAGCCGGCCTGCGCAATCCTTGTCTCGGCCAGGGCCTTTTGCTCGCGCGACAGCGTCAGGCTCGTCACGCGGCAGCCTGTGCGCTGGACGGCGCGAATGGCGAGCGAGCCCCAGCCCGTGCCAATCTCGAGGACGTGGTCTGTCGATTTGACGTGGGCGCCGTCAATAAACCGGTCCAGCTTGCGCATCTGGGCCTCTTCGAGGGGTTCATCGTAGGATACACCGTTTGTGGTGCCGGCCTTTGCTGGTGCTGTTGAAGCCCAAATTGGGCACGAGTATGTCATGTCAGGCGACAGAAACGCCGCAAACATGTCGTTGCTGATATCGTAGTGTGCCGAGATGTTGAGCAGTGCGTTGGACAGCGTGTTGGTCGTGCGTGCCAGGCTAGCCAAACCGCGCGACAGAGACGCCAGCCGGGTGTTGCCGTTGCCCATCCGCTCGCGGTTCAGAATGAAGAGCTGGAAGAACGACGTCAAATCGGAACACTCAATCTCGCCCAGCATGTGCGCCTCGGCGAAGCCCATGTCGGAAAACAAGAACACGCGCATCCAAAAGGCCTCGCTACGGACGACGAGCTCGACTCGTGGTATTGTCGTTGCGGTGCGTGTGCTGCCGTGGCCGTGGCTGTGGTTGTGGTTGTAGCTGTTGTCGCTGTCGAGGCCGCTGTCGCTGTCGCTGTCGATTCCGTTGACGAGCTTCGCGCCGTTGACTCCATTGACCCCCTTTGTGCCGTTCACGCCATTCACCTTGACCTTTACTGCCTCTTTGACTCCGTTTGTCTTGACACCATTGACTTTCACACCGTTGCCGTTGGCCTTGACCACGTCCAGTGGCACATTCTCACCCAGAACCATTCTTGTTCCCGACGTTTCGTCCACTAGGATCAGTGTGCCGACCTCAATCTGGTCGAGGACGGCCATCACTGTTGGCTTTGCAATGGCCAGGCCTGGTCCCCATGTGAGACTGCCGAGGGCGCCACGAACGAGCTCGGTGCTCTTGGCCAGTGGCCGGGCCACCACATCCGGTAGTAGTGAGGTTATCATGGTGTGTGTTGGAGTTTGGTGTGTTGACAATATCGTGGAGAGAGAGAGAGGGAGACAGAGAGAGGGAGGGAGGGAGAGAGAGACAGAGGCGAAGTGTGCCTAATGCGTGTGTATTTATACTATATAAGGAGCAACAACCAACAGTGGTGTAAGTGAGGCGAAAGTGAATTAGAGGTGATGATGATAACGAGGAATAGCTTTTAAAAAAAAGGGTTGGGACAAAAAATGAACAACACAGAGGGCGAACTCGGAGAGGGGAGGCTGTACTTGTAACAACGGCAGCAACGGCAGGCCGTCTTATAACCCGTCTTATACTTATAAGTTGGGGTCTATCCTGAGTTTCCTTCCCTGCCGCATCTTTCTTCACCCTCGCTCCTCGCTTTATCCTGTCTTGTTTCTATCCGCTACCCGTCTTCTGTCTTGTTGCGGTTGGTGTTTGTGCGCTGCACGGACAGTGCCGGGGTCTGGTAGCTGTGATTTCTCATTTCTCTCTCACCTAGGAGTCTAGGAGTCCAGGACTGGTTCTTTTCTACTTCGAATTTGTTATCAGTGTTCTCTGGATGGATGGATAACACTCCGCGCTTCCGTGTCTGTCATTATTCACGGTCGAGGAGCGGACGTGTGTTGGCGGCGGGCACTTGTACGTTTATACGTGAAAAGTCGGGGAAATTCGTAGCCCTATACAAAACAAGCAAGAGCAGAAGGGAGCAAAAGCATAGTTAGAATGGCCTTTCCCCAATCTTTAGATCCAGGCTGGAATCGACCCATTGCAGAATCGCGTGAAAATGTGTAAGTGAGATGTCCGTCGTCATAGGGAGGGAACAGAAAAGGGCACTACCAAGCCTAAAGTTCACTAGAACAATCAGAGAAGAACGAACGAGATGGTAAAGATACAAGAGACAAACAGGTCGATAGTCAACAGTCGGGGGATAAGGGGAATAAAGAGAGGGGACAAGGCAAAAATACAAAACAGCATGCATCGAAGAGCCCGGATGTGTTTCTTCCCGGGCCAGGGTAGGTTCGTTTTGGCCGGTTTTGGCTCCTCTTTTTGTGCAGGGCCAGCCTAGAAGCTTTTCGGAAGATATTCGCTAGACTCTAGAAGAGAGCCAGAAAGAACACCAGAACACCAGAACACCAGAACACCAGAACAGGGGAGGTGAGGGGTTCGGGGGCAAAATTGTCGTAAAGAAAACAAGCTCGATGGCTGGTGAGAGTCTCGAGACAGACGATCGTGTCGCCTCTCTTTCTTTTTCCGCTCGCCAAAATAGCGGCCAACAGTAACGCACGTTGAGCATGGGTCATCGCGGGCGTTAGCACGACGCTTGCCATGAAGGGAGACTGGCCGGGACCTCAAAAAAGACGTCTGTCTTCATCGCCTGCGCACAAACCGCTTTGCTTCACGCTAAGGTGCCGGCGGCTGGGGATTTCTTCATTCTTTGGGTTTTGATGCAATGCACGCAGTGAGGATGCAACACCCACAGACCGCCATGCAGAAGAGGGATGGGGACAAAATAAGGAGAGGATGACGGGTGGGGGATAACCGAGAAATAAGAAAAGGTAAAAAGAAGCAGAAAACAATATCGGTACTTCGCTCCAGCCAAGATGAAACTGAAGTCATCCTAGCAAGGGAGCAGACAGGAAAGCAGCAAGAAAGCTGTTTACTTACGAGCGAGCTGCAGTGAGATGCATCATAGTGACGTGCGAAAAAGCGAGGTGTGACAAGAGAATACGACGGTCGTCAATTGACTGTGAATGGTGTTCTTCAATTGGATAGAAGAGAAAAGGCAAAAGGAGGTCAGGTCAAGAGGAGCAAAAGGATGCAGGATCGCAATTGCCGTGTTTGGGTGTGCAGTGTCTTGGCTGTGTCTTGGTAGGGAAAGAGCGCTGTGGCACAGTTGTCAGCCCCCATAATGGCATACTTTTGCACGTGCAACTAGCGGGGCAATTAGACCACCTTCCGTCGCGTCTCAACGCGTCTTCCATCATCACCACCTCACATATTGACATCAACACAGTCAAACAGCCTCACAACAACGCCATGACACAACCAATCCTCGAGATCACGGCCGACGCCGTCGCCGACGCAAACACAAACCCTGCACAGGCAACTCCGCACCTGCTGCCCTGCAAAGTCCACCACAGCGGGCCCATTGGACAGGCAGACTCTTTCTGGCGGCCAGAAACAAAGGGTAGGTGTACCGACTATCGTTCTTTACGCTCACAGTCTAACAACCACCCAGAAAACTTGCAAACCGCCTACTTCCGGGGCCGCAAGCTACACGGCCAGGCGGTCAAGCTCCCCGCCGACTACCGCGGCGTTGTGGGCGTGCGCCGCGACTCGCCGCGCGAACAGGCCCGGGCCAACAATACGAGCGCACCCGAAGAGGTTGTCGACGTGGACGCGACGCCGGCCGAGCAGGAAGCACAACGGCAGCGGCTGGACACGGGCAGCCTGGCGGTGGTGGCCGAGTTTGCCGAGGTGGTGGTCTGGGGCCACCAGAGCACAGCCGACGCGACAACGGACCCGTATGTTCGCAGCATGGAAGAATGGGTTGCCCTGTCTGAGAAGGTGAGAAGACACTCTGTGGATTCATTGCTCTTTTCTACGTCCGCCCTGCTAACGAACAGATTCACTCGTACGAATAATTACTTTTATTTGATTTGATTTTTGCTTTATTTTGGAGGTCACGGGACCTGGCGTTCGGGGTCACGGTTCTGTACTTTGTAACATTGGAAACGGCAATTGGATAGCGTATCTGAATACAAGATAATATCAAAAGCTAAACTCGCTCAGGAACAAACCACTTAAACTCTGGTCTGTCGATTGTTCGCGTGCATATCGTCTCGTTGTCTGAGTTTAATGGGCGCCCACATTTTGGCTGCAACCACTTTAACAATTTCGCGTCAAGCCAATCAAAACTCTCCATTAGATCCACTTTGACGCGTCCTGACGCGTTCAGGCACGATACAGGGAGACGCGATTTGGCCCCTCCCTCAAAAGCCCTGCCTCTTTCTTTACTTTGGTCTTTGGACGATTAATTTTGCTGCCAACGACAAGACACCACATTCCCCATTTCTGTCGGCGCCCTCTCCTGACACTTTCTTTCGTCATCTACATTCTCGTCGTCGTTGTCCTTGCGATTGTCATTCTTTCGTCTCAACATCACAACCTGACCTTTGTTCTCCCCCTTTTTCGTCTCTCCTTTTCACCCCTCTTTTGATACCCTCGACTTCAACACACACAACCACACACCATGGCTACGCCGTCTAGCGATTTCGGCCTCGCCATGTCCGACGGGCCCTCGCGCGCCACATCGGCCGCGCCCACCCCTCGCCGCTTCAACGGTCTCAGCTCGTCGTCGGCACGGCCACGCGGCCCTCCTTCGGAGAGTGTTGGCGGCGGCGCCATGAGCGACGACGAGGGCGAGGGCTTTGCCGACGACAAGGTGCCGCAGCGGATACGGCGCAACAATGGCGAGCCCATCCCTCGCGTCGAGGACAAGATCGGCCTCGCCGTCCAGCAGTTCTTTGAGAATTTCATTCAAGAGTAGGCCCCCTTGTCCCGGCAGTATTCAAATCAATTGTCGCCCATCGCCCCCCCTCATCTGCTAACCCCTCCCAGATTCGTCGAAGAACCCTCCCCCTCTGGCGAGATGCCGTCGAGCGCCGCCGTCACCGACAAGTTCTACGTCGCCCAGATCCACGCCATGCGCACCTACCAGCTGTCGACCTTTTATGTCGATTTCAAGCACCTGACGTCGTGGAACAACGGCGTGCTGTCGGAAGCCGCCCTCCGCATGTACTTCCGCCTCGTGCCGTACCTCAACGCCGGCCTGCACAACATGATTGCCAAGTACGAGCCGCACTATTTCAGAGAGCACCGCCAGCTCACGTCGAGCACCACCTCGGCCACAAACCGCACAACGTCGGCTGCCAGCAATGCTGGCTCGGCCTCGCAACAGTCGGCCGAGCTCGGCAGCAAGACGAGCAACCAGCAGACCGACAAGCTGTTTACCGTCGCCATCTACAACATGCCGCTCGTGTCGCGCATCCGCGCTCTGCGTGCCGCCAACATTGGCCAGCTGCTCAGTATCTCGGGCACAGTCACACGTACCTCGGAAGTCCGCCCCGAGCTGTCTCTCGGTACCTTCATCTGCCCAGAGTGCAAGGCCGTCGTGCCCAATGTCGAGCAAGCGTTCCGCTATACGGAGCCCACGCAGTGCCCCAACCCCACCTGCCAGAACCGCCAGGCCTGGCAGCTCGACATCCGCCAAAGCACATTTGTCGACTGGCAGAAGGTCCGCATCCAGGAGAACAGCAGCGAGATCCCGACTGGCAGCATGCCGCGCACCATGGACGTCATCCTGCGTGGCGAGATGGTCGACCGCGCCAAGGCCGGCGAGAAGTGCATCTTCAACGGCATGCTTATGGTGGTGCCCGATGTCAGCCAGCTGGGTCTGCCGGGCGTACGTCCCACGGCCATCCGCGACGACCGCAATGCCGCTCGTGCTGGTAATGACGCCGGCGGCTCTGGCGTCTCGGGCCTCAAGGCGCTGGGTGTGCGCGATCTGACGTACCGGATGGCTTTCCTGGCTTGCATGGTGCTGCCCGACACGACTAGCCTCGGCGGCAGCAGCAGCATCCCCAACGGCCCCGACGCCTCGGGCGCCGACATTGTTGCTGCTCTCACTCAAGCGTCGGCACGTGACGGCACCGCTGGCGGCAACGCCGCCAACGGCTTCATGACCGCCCAGGAGGCACAGGAGGCCGTGCTCGGCGCCTACACCAAGGCCGAGATCGACGACCTGCGCAAGATGGTCCACAGCGACTACATTTACTCGCGTCTCGTCAAGTCGCTCGCGCCCATGGTCTACGGCCACGAGATTGTCAAAAAGGGCTTGTTGTTGCAGCTCGTGTCGGGTGTGCACAAGTCGACCGCCGAGGGCATGCAGCTGCGTGGCGACCTCAACATTTGCATTGTCGGCGACCCGTCCACCTCCAAGTCCCAGTTCCTCAAGTACATCTGCAGCTTTGCGCCGCGCGCCGTCTACACGTCTGGCAAGGCCTCGTCTGCCGCCGGTTTGACGGCCGCCGTCGTCAAGGACGAGGAGACGGGCGAGTTTACGATCGAGGCCGGTGCGCTGATGCTGGCTGACAACGGCATCTGCTGCATTGACGAGTTTGACAAGATGGACATTGCCGACCAGGTCGCCATCCACGAAGCCATGGAACAGCAGACCATTTCCATCGCCAAGGCCGGTATTCAGGCCACTCTGAATGCCCGTACCTCCATCTTGGCCGCCGCCAACCCCGTGGCAGGCCGCTACAATCGCAAGGCGACTCTGCGCTCCAACATTAACATGTCGGCGCCCATCATGTCGCGTTTCGATTTGTTCTTTGTCATCCTCGACGAGTGCAACGAGAGCGTCGACCGCCGCCTGGCCGAGCACATTGTCGGCATCCACCAGCTGCGCGACGAGGCCGTCACCCCGGAATTCACCACCGAACAGCTCCAGCGCTACATCCAGTTCGCCCGCACCTTCCAGCCCGAGTTCACCGACGAGGCCAAGCTGCTACTCGTCGACCGCTACCGTGACCTGCGCGCCGACGATGCCCAGGGCGGCGTCGGCAAGAACTCGTACCGCATCACCGTGCGTCAGCTCGAGTCCATGATCCGGCTCAGCGAGGCCATTGCCAAGGCCAACTGCGTCGACGAGATCACGCCCGACATGGTGACCGAGGCCTACAACCTGCTGCGCCAGAGCATCATTTCCGTCGAGCACGACGATGTCGAGGTCGAGGATGATGAAGATGCTGGTGAGAATGTGGACGAGGCCGCCGAGGCTGCTGCCCTGGCTGCTGCTGCCAACGGCCAAGACCCCGACAGCGACGTCGCCATGGACACCGAGGAGCAGACCACGGCCGGCCGCCGCAACAAGGTCGCCATCACCTACGACAAGTACATTGCCATTGTCAATGCCATTGTCCAGCGCGTGCGCGACGACGAGGTGTCCGGCCCCGGCGAAGGCGTCGCGGCCGACGCTCTGGCCAATTGGTACCTGGAGCAGCAAGAGGGCGAGCTCGACACGGAGGACGACTACCACCGCGAAAAGTCCCTCGTCACCATGGTCCTCAAGAAGATGGTCAAGGAAAACATTCTCATGGCCATCCGCGGCCAGGGCATGGCCGACGAGAACGCCGCCGAGGGTGCGGCATCGGCGTCCACATCGCAACAACAAGTCATCTACGTCCTGCACCCCAACTGTGCGTTTGAGGAGTTTTAAACGGTGTTGAAATAAAATAATGTGCGGAAAATAATAAAGAAACGGTCTACATACGAGGCATGAGGAGTGGTGGGTCAAGTGAGGGAGTCTAGGAGTTCTTTGCTTTATTTTTTGGGACGAATGCTTCCATTATCCTCTTTGATATACATTTCATGTTTGTTTTTTATAGTCTTGTTGTCCATCCATGGGAGGACTCATCATGTACAATGTATGCGCAATGTTGTTTATGGAATGAATATAAAATAAGAATAGTCTCTAAACATACTTTTCCCGTTTGAACGTTTGTGTAATGTTAGCTAATCATTTAATGGTAAAATTGGCGATTTGGTGACGTTTAAACAAACCGTGTTCATTTCATTTCTTTTGCTAATTTTCTATTTTTTTTCCCTTTTTTTCCTTTCCCTTCTCTTCGTTTCCTTTTTTTTTAAAAAAAAAATAACAGGAAAAGAATTAATCAATAATCAAATCAAATCAAATCAAATAGAACTACGGAGTATAAAATAGTTATTTACAAAACTGATATTATGATGTGCAGACGACTTATCTACGGTCATAGCACAATGCATTACGGTCAAGTGTATTCAGAATTTTCCTCGTTTTTATTATTATTTGTTGGTATAGGCTCTCCATTCCCATTTCCGTATTCTCATGCCCACCATTTCCCATGTATCCCTGGTAAAGTTCAAAAAGTGCCTTGCCTCCCGTTGTCCTCCTGTGCGTTTTCCTTACCATACTCCCCATGAAATACCATATGTTGATGATATAAAAGAAAAAAAAGTAAGGTAGGTCCACCAAGGGACAATACTGAGACACGCCGTTTCCTTTGTTGTGGCTTTCCAGTTTTTGGATATCTCGCACTTTCGCGGCTCCCATCTCAGTCGAGGGATGCATCGCGTTTCCAAATAACGTCGTTTCCCGGACCAAGGATGTCGGTCAAATAATCGACAACTGTCCGGTTCCTGTTCCGATTCCTTTCCCACTCATAGAGGACAAGTTCAATAGGTTCCTGCCGTGCGCCCCGTGCCAGTCGAATTCCTTTTCGTTTCTGTTTTCCGTTCCGATTCCCCTTCTGGCCCCTTCTCGTCTTTGTAGAACGTAAAAGTGTGTCGAAAGTAGAACATGATGAAGGGGAAAAAAGAGGAAAAGACAATAGTCGAACAGGGGTAGGATCTCCAGACAAGACAAAAAGAGAGAGAAAAGAGTGCCAACAACCAAAGAGAGCCTCGAGCAACAAATCAACGGAACAAGATCGAGGAAAAAAAAAAAGAGTTCCAAGGTGGAAGATCAATAGCCACACTGAGAGAGAAAAAAAGTTGAATAATAATTTGCTTGCTTTGAGCGCAAAAAATAAAACGAAGAAAAGAGTAACAAGTAACAAGTAAGTAGTACACGGTAGTAGTAGTAGTAGTTCCGAGCAGCCAAGCAAGACGATATAACGTATGATGCTAGGCGTTGAAGGGTTTGTTTTAAAATAGAATAATAGAAAAGAACAAGCAGGAGCACACTTGACTCGTGACAGCTGAAGAGGAAAGCAATGTATGAAGTTGGAACAACAACATGTCCTTCTCTCGACATTCCACGAGTCCCAATTTGGCTCGGATTCGTGACCAAAAATAACACACGATTGCTTGGGGTGAGAATAGAAGCGAGAGCCGAAATCAAGCCTGATTGCTCTCTGCGGACAAAATAGGCGCGCTCACAGTCGCTTCCTGTCCCTGTCCCTGTCCCTGTGCCAGCCCCTGTCTCTACTAGGTCTGGGTCTGGACAGGTGCCGGCGTACCTCTAGTCCAGTTCTCGGAACGGTGGCGCATGCTTCCGCCGCCGCGCGACCGGCCGCCGCCGGACGAGCCCTGTCTGGTGCTGGGCGGCGTGCTCTTATCATTGCCGTGGGAGCCGGAGTGGTTGCTAGACGCATCGCGGTCGCCACGCTCGGGGCGTTCACCACGTTCGCCACGCTCTTTGTGCTCACCGCGCTCCTTGTGCTCGCCACGCTCACCACGCTCACCACGCTCGCCGCGGTCACGGTTCTTGTTTCCGCCGCCGCGGTGGGACGATCCGCCTCCGCCATGGCGGCCACTGCTACTGCGGCCATAGTTCGACCGGCGCGAATTGCTGTTTGTGCGCGGCGTCGGCAGGCTGACAGACTTGCCGTTGCCGGCCATTCCGGGGAAGTGGATGTTGACGGTGTTGGCTCCGCTAAAGTAGTCACGCAGGAACCCCTCGTGGTCGCCACTGGTGGCAGATGAGAGCAGGAAGCGGCGGGCGAGCGGCTTGGGAACGGCGGCGGGCGTCCACGCGAGCTCGGGCACCTTGTTAGGCAAGTGAACGGGAGGGAGTGAGCCCATTTCCTGGCGCTCGAAGCAGTCTTCGGCCATGAGGCGGGTCGTGAACGGCTCCTTAGGGGCAGGCTTCACGTATCTCGCAGGAGGTGCCTTCGATCCATGCGCAGGTGCGACGTTTTCGCGGCTGTGAGCAGGGGCACTGTGGGTGGGCTTCGACGGCGAGACGGAAGGCTTGCGATCAAACAGATTGTTAAATTTGGCTTGCCATGAGGCACCGTCTGTGGGCGTGGGGCCATCGTTGGCAGTGCTGCGCAGCTGGGCGGGCTTCGGGTGCGATGCGGTAGTGGGAGTGCGGCCGCTCGTCGGGGCACCACCCTTGGGCGGGAGGCGGACCACAATTTGCGGCCGAGGGAGAGAGACGTGCGGGTGAGCGGCATCGCCATCAAAGGCTGGGTGGCCGTCCGTATCGGGCGGAGGCGGTGACGGTGAGCCAGGGCGGTCCAGGTTGCTGTTGCCAATAGCAGAAGCGGCAGTAGGAGCCGATCCTTGAGCGGCGGCAACGGCATCTTCTAGGCGAACATCGCGGGTAGGGAAGAACCGAGAGGGTCTGGACTGCGAATGGATGGTGGAACCAGGGCTGCTGCTTCCGCCAACGGTGGTGCCCGGACGCTGAACAACGGACTGGTTGGCCCGGTCTTCGACACGGATGCCATCCTCGTTCATGCGCGTGGGCATCCAGGTATCCTTGATGGTCGGGTGCAGGTCCTTCAGACCCAGGCCACGAGCCTCGGCCTCGCGCTGCTGCTCGGCGCGATGGGCCTTTTGCTGGGCGAGCGAAACTTCGTCGCTAGCCTTGACAGCGTTGGCCCAGGCACTGCGAGCTGCTCCAGCTGCACCGCCGCCACCCACTGGACGGCCTGGCGGTCCCTGAACGCTGGGCTGAGGAGGAGGTGGTGGTGGGAGGACGACCGACGACTTAGGCGGGCCAATGGGTGCAATCGAAGGGCCGGCGGCATTCTTCTGTGCGGACGGTGGGCCGATAGGGCCAAGGTCGGATGTGAAGGTGCCGTTGCCGAGACTGCGGTTGTTAGGCGAGCCCCAGACATTGCGGGCAGACTGGTTAGAGCTGCCCCACGAAGCGATGCGCTCCGTCTGCGGCGGGGCGGGACTCTGCCATGTCTGTTGCTGCTGCTGGGGTTGGCCACGGCCAGCATCCTGGTTCGCAGACGCATCGTTCTGGGACGGAGAGGCCTGGAGAGGCTGGGCATTACCGGGGGCTGCTCCTTCGTTCGAGGTCTCCCCTTCGGCAGTGCTCAACTTTGCGTTGGCCTGCACAGGGGTGACCGGGACAGCTGCAGTTGTACTCGGTGTACCTTCCTCCTTGGACGCCTCCTTTTTGGCGCTCTTTCGTTCGGGGGCAGGGCCCATGGCTTCTAGCTTGAGCCGGATGCGCTCCCGCTTCGCAGCTTCCTCACGCTCCTCCTCCTCGAGGCGTCTCTTCTTGGCGAGCTCGCGGCGCTCTCTCATGATCTTCTTTTGGATCTCGAGTTCATCCTCAATATTGGCGGTAGGAGCAGCCTGAGGAGCACCTTGCACAGGAGGCTGCGCGCTACCCGGAGGGCCACCATGCGGTCCTGGGCCTGGAGGGCCGTTTGTCGGGTTGTTCGAGTATGGTGATGCAAAGGTGGCTGCTGGCGAGCCGCGATTCTGCCACGACCGTGTGCCAGACGGAGAGAAGTTTCTATCAGAAGTGGGACTATCACTTCTGCCACCGTGGTGTTGGTGCTGGGCATTGAGAAGCTCGGGAGGAACGTGCTGGTCATGTGGCCGGCCAAGACGCTGCATGAAGCTGCCACTACCACCGCTCACATTCGACGAGTTCCGGCGTCTGCCGTATGGGCCGTCGTGGGACCGGTGGGTCTGGAAGTTGGGGGACGGCTCAGGCTGCTGATCCCGCTGCAAAAGTGCGGAGGGAGGCTGTCTGTAGTGCATCTCGCTTCTGGAGCCACCACGCCGGTCATTCACAGGCTCAAGGCGGCCGGACTGTGAGTTAAAGAGCTCACGGTTCCCATAGGGGTGGCTGTCTCTGAACCCGCTGCGGCTGAAATCGTCCGCTGCGATTTCCTTATAGGGAGGAGGAGTCGAACCACGCGGAGGGCCACCGTACATATCCCGGGGAGAATATTGGTGGTGGAATTGCTGTTGCTGCTGGTAGGGCATGCGTGAGCTTCCGATGGCAGGAGGCAGGTCCATAGTAACTGGAGATGCCTTGTCAACGGGAGGCAAAGAGGCCCAGGGCGACTTGACAGGGGTTGGAGGAGCTGGGGGCTTTGCGACCAGCGTAGGCTTCTCGGGAGCTCCCTTCAGGATGAGGCCTCTGCCAGAGGGCAGACCACCGGTTCTCACGCCAGTCGGAGCAGGCGACTTGGGCTTCTCGTTAGGGTCAACCTCCTTCGATAGTGAAGAGGGGTGGACTGTGGGAGAAGCGTGGGCCGCATTGCCATACGAGTGGTGCGGCGGCGGGACATGCTGTGGATGGCCTGGAGGATGGTATGTGTTCTGAGAGTGAGAGAGATCCGGCTGAGCGGCCTGCGGCTGCGGGGATGGCTGGATTTCGTCGTGGTGAGGGATGGTGGACTTGGTGCCGTCCGTCCAAGTGATCTCTTCGGGGGCCCAGTCCTCATCGTCGTCATCGATATCTGCCCAGTTGTTCTGTCCCTTGGCTTCGTCGTCCTGCTGAAGACGTGTCGAAATGTGGATTCCATATTTCTTTAGTTCTTCGTCCGTAAGCTTGCGAGGTTCGGGCGGGGCAATAGCTAGAAAGTAAGTTAATACACCATTATATAAAGTCGATAAAATGTCGGAAACTCACGTCGGTTCTTGTTCCAAACGGCGTTCGGGTCTGGGGTAGCAGCTGGCCGTCCGTTGGAGCCAACACCCTTGACGAGGCCCGTCTTGGCGACAAGTCTCGGGCGGGCTGAGGCGGACGCAGACGAGCTGAGGGAAGCAACACCCAGGGTCGGCGAGGCCTTGTCCCCGGGTTTGGCGGCGCCGGATGTGCCGGCCGCCTTGGCCGCAAGGAAGGTCTTGTTGACCGAAACCGATTTGAAGGTGGTGGGTTTCCTCGCCGTGGACGACGTCCGCACGTGTCCCTTGTCTCCATCTTTGTTTTTGGCCGCGTCGAGTCGCGAAGTCTCCGTGTCCGACCCCCCGCTAATGCTCGGCTCCGCAGAGTTTACCAGGTCGTCAACAATATCGGCGATGTGTTTGTTCGAGAGTTCGTCTGGGGAGCCAGAGGTGGCCGTGCCGTTTACAGAAGACGGGTCTGAGCCGCCATTGTGCAAGTCGTCGGTAGTCTTGGGGATCTATCACAGGGGAAAGAGAAGAGTCGGTTAGTGGGGAGGGGCTTTGGCAGGACACTCGGAAGCGGGACCGCATCCGAAAAATGTGAAAAAATAAACGCCCACGGGAAACCCGATATTCACTTACGGCCTGTGGTTCAGATGGTGCGGACGCTTCGACGGGATTAG
This sequence comes from Sporothrix pallida, assembly GCA_021396235.1. NCBI lineage: Eukaryota > Fungi > Ascomycota > Sordariomycetes > Ophiostomatales > Ophiostomataceae > Sporothrix > Sporothrix pallida. The sequence goes on from WNYG01000034.1 coordinate 240,832, forward strand.
ATTCATTAGACGCAGCAGCCATCATACGATGCGCTTGGCTCGCAATATGTGTGGATGGGTGTTGAGGGTGACCGTATGCGGGAAAGCAGCTTTCCGAGTCACCAGTCAACTGAGCAAAAGGTGATCGAGGCCTGAAAACGGTGTCGTCGCCGGGATGCGTAGAAAGCGGTCAGGTGCGAATATTTTCTCTCAATGTTCACGATTTTCGGGTAAAAAAAGCGGATCTGGGGCTCTCTGTTGACGCAAGGCGGTGGGTACGAGGTATCGAAATTCGATTTTGGATTGAGGTCGAACCTTTTTGGAGCTGTCGAAAGAGAGAAATGTGAGTCGTGTGAGGTTCTTTGTCGAAAGACCTAGATGAAAAGGGAGGAAAAGGGAAGAAGCCTGGCGTCACGTTGGTCTGGCTCGTAAGTGACAGGCTACTGAGTTGGGTGACTTACTACTGGAACTTGGTTCTTGGACTAGGTCTTTGTTGGTCGGAAAACGCAGTGTCGGGGGGGACGATTTGCGAAGAATGATGCAACAAGCTGCCTGTCGGTCGGGCGCGGGTGCGAAATTAGGATTAATCGAGGCTCGGTGTTCCTGTGGCCGGGAATTCACGTCGCGTGTGATGCGGGAGTCGGGGGGTGTTGGTGAAGTCGAAGAGAAAGAAACAACCCGGTGATGATGTGCGGAGGAGAAGAGAGAAAGCGAGGATGTCGAAAATGCGGCTGGGCTGCCTACGTTTTTTCCTACTGGACAGAGAGCAAAGGGAAGGAAGGGGGGACCTGCCTTGGTGCTGGGTTGCTTTGGTGCTGCTTTGGCGCCGTTGAGCAACGTGATTGGCTGGGAGGCCACAATCTCCACTTTAGGCTTAGCTCCACGTCGCGACCCAGCGCTGGAAGGAAGGAGCGACTGGCAAAAATAGGAACAGGAAAACGGAGGAAGGAGCAGGGCGAGTGAATCATCTGCCGTACCTGAAAGCTGCAGGAAACAATACTAGATTGTATACTCCGTATCAGTTGTCGCAAAATGAGTAGATGAAGATGATAGAACTTATCGCAGCCACAAATATTACAGACAAATACCGAACTTTTGGGGTCGCTGCTCTGACCGTTTGCTGCTCATCACCACTACCGGCTTGACAACCGTTTCGGGCACAACAGTGACCAACGCTTCGCCACCAGATCTTATTGAGGAAAAGGCACAAGCGCTCTTGGCTGCGACAAACAAGCGATTCAATGTATTGAGAATATTTTTGACGTCTGCTGCCTGGACCTGTGATTCACTAAGTGGCGGTGCGTCATTAGATATCATATATGATTCAAAAGAAACATACGTTTTCTACGTAAGTGCGGTTGAAAGTAATGTGATATGTTTACTGCTTGTTGATGTCAAGTAAACAAATATTCTTGAGCACCATACGGAGTACTTTGTTTGATTTCATGACTCTCTTAAGCGCTAAAAACCACTGCCGGATTAGACAGGGCACATCGCTCACATCACTCACATCACTCACGCACGGGCCGGCCGTTGATACAAATGAAATAATATGATTGTTTTTGGCACGCAGATGCAAATATGAAGCTTCTCGCGGGTGTTCCAACAACCTCACTCTCTATTTGGCAACACAAGATATATGTACAACGGCGCGGAGGCTCGGCGGAAACCACTGTGCTCCCGCCAGCCTTAGCTCCAGCCTTCTTTTTAATTGATCAGGTACGACGCCGCTTAGTGGGCGTTGTTCTTGTGGTGGCCTGCGAGTAGTTAGCATGTCGTTCGGGAGGAGAAAAGGAGCGGCCTTCGACTCTGTCTCTGGCATTGTTGTCGGGGGTGTACATACGCAGGTGGAAGTAGTACTGCTGGGCGTAGCCAATGATGATCAGAGCGGCAACAGCCTGGATGATGGCTAAAGAAGGGGTTAGCGGCGGTTTTTGCGAAGAGAACAACACATATTCTCCTGTTCATGCAGCGGTTGCACCGAAAGGGATGTTACGTACGCTTGGCAGTGGAGTTCTTTCCAAAGTGCTTGGCCTGGTAGCGGCCGAGGATGCCCTTGGCCTTGGCCTCGGGAGCCGGGCCACGGGGCAGCTTCTCGTAGAAGTTGACGACGCGCTGCATGCGGACAGCATCGGGAGCAGCGCCAATGGCCTGTGTGAGTCGTTAGCATCGCTGTCTCGGGTTTGGTTGTTGTTCCATTGTCCAAGTTATCGTCATCCGTCCGTTGATATGGCGATCGTCCAGTCAACATAAAGGCCCGATATTCCGACATTGCCGTCCATCTCGCAGCTTCGGCGGTCGTACTCGTCAAGTCGTTGAGGGCTCGGGGGTGCAATCGTTCGTGGTGGCCGTTGCCGCGAGAAGACCGAAAAGTCGCGCGTTTTCCTCCATATCCAAACATCATATATCCGACTCGTCTATCGCATTTCTAAACGTACCTTGGGCGAAGCAACCTGAGAAAACGTGTTAGCTGACCTATCCCTCAATCAAACCGACGTCTCCGACCACTCTGAACGAACCTTGGGGGGAATGAGCGTCGAGAGCGCCCGGCGAGTGATGTAGCTCATGTTGGAAAAATTTGCGGATCAACGGAACCGAGAAAGGGGTCGGAGGGTCTCTGAGAGAGTTACGAGAAGGGTGAAGGTTCTCGTAGAAAGAAAAGAGCAATTGAAATCCGTGGCGATGCCGGGGGACAACAATTGGACTATGGTATGCGAGGTGGGGAGAAGGCTGAGTTGGTTGGGGTGGGAAGGGGACGCTCTGAAAAGGTTTCGCGATGCTGGGACCAAGGAAAACGAAGATTCCGACAGCTTTCCCTCGGATTAGCGGTTGTTCCCGGTATGTTATCACGTGACAAGTCAAGCGACATTTTCTGTCAGTGGAGCGGGGAGTCTTTAGGCGGTTTTAGCGGGAAGTTCGAGGGACAGAGGGATTTATGGGGGGCTACAGCAAGGAAATAACGGGCAGACCATAAAAACAACAGCGCCGGAACATCTTTTTTGCTTACGGTCGCAGGTTAGTTTACCTCGCTTGCTATTGGAGAGGGACCTCTAGCAAAATCGTAGCCCATCACGACACGGATCCGGCGACGACATTTACGGCGACCAGGCGACCACACGACGACCGATCACGTCAATTCGAGCCGTCCAATTCGATTGCACCCTTTTATTTTCGCTTCTCTCACCCACACACACACATGGCTTCGATCCGCACCGCCTCGGCAGCTGCCCGGCTGCTGAGAAGCGCCTCCGTTGCTCCCATCACCGGCCGGCCGATGCTGGCTGCCGCTGCCACCCCGGCCCTGCGGCGGCTGGAGAGCTCGCTGACACCTGCTCCTCCCAAGACGGATGCCCCGGTTACTCCCCGTGCGGCCAACAACGCCCCCGACTACACTGCCCACACCGACCGCGCGACATCGTAAGTCCACCCGAGGGAGATTAAATGACTATGGGATGTTGGAATGGGGCATGGGACAATTGCTGACTTTCAATGCTGCAGAAACTTTACTCCTGTCCCCAAGCGCCTGCTGGACGGCAGCGAGGATAACGACTCCCTCCCGGCTGCCGTTCTCTCTGGTGCCCCAATGGATCTTCAGGGCCGGACGGTTAGGTAGGTCATGTCTGCGTGAGACTCGATTTGGTATCACTCACTGACTTTTGACTTTTTTAGAATCTACAAGCCGGCAAAGCCCGCGACGCAGTCGGGTGACTGGCACGGCAGCAAGTGGCGGATGGACTGGGACGTGCTCGAAAAGGGCCACCGGTGGGAGAACCCGCTGATGGGCTGGCAGTCGTCGGGCGATTTCATGCAGGGCACGCACATCAACTTCAAGAGCAAGGAGGATGCTATTGCCTTTGCTGAGAAGCAGGGCTACGAGTACTTTGTGCAGGAGCCGCAGGCACGCAAGATTGTGCCCAAGGCGTACGCCAACAACTTCCTCTACTCGGCAAAGAAGCTCAAGCACATCCGGACAAAGTAGACGAAAGGGACGTGGACGAGGCGGAGGGTTGAATTTTGGGACGTGATAGATATTTTGCTCCTCGATAGAGCGAGTGTTTGCATTACTGCGATTGCTTCTGTACATATAATCGAAAGCTATTCTTACATTTGAAGATTTTGTGCCTCATGTGTTATCGAGAAAGGGGGCGGGCAAGATACAATTGATTAATTATGACACACACATATCACTTAGAATCAGAAGACAAAGCACACCAACAAGCACGGAAGTAATGTCGGGCGGCCAGCCAATGTAGCTGGTCGTAACTGTAATATTGTTTGGACCCGAAGTCAAAAAAATAAAAGAATAAAAAAGTGAAAGACAGGAAGATTGCCTTGTCTCACTTCAAGTAAAGAATCCCGGACGCCCGCTCCCAAACAAATAATCAATACAGAGCAGCCTTGCTCAAAGCCATTGCTGAACGCCATCGAACAGACCCAAGTAACTCCGAATATTGACGTTCCAGTCAATAAACATAGTCATAACAAAAAGATATAGAGAAACGCGGTAATCAAACAGAGAAAGAGACGGGAGACAGATGACTAGATAGTGATCATAGCCTCGTGCTCGTGGTCGTGATACCGGTTGTCGCCTGAAGTAGTCAAGCCCAGGTCGATCTTGTCAGGCAAGTCCATCTTTTTCTCCCGGGCAATATTTTCAGCCCAGGCACGCATCTTGATCAGGTTGCGGATAGCAGCCTCACGACGTCTACCGTGGTGATACAGGATAGCCTTGTTGACCTTGTCGGCGACCTCTTCACGCAGATCTGGCGACAGCAGTCTCTGCTGTGCAGGCGGCATCTTGTCAGGCGTGAAGAAGAGCATGACCATGGTCTCCTCGAGGTCTTTCAAGAATTCCTTCTTGGTCGACGCACGGGGTGCCAGCTGGTCCTGGGCAAACTTTACGACCGGCGCAAAGTCGTTGCCATGGCTATTGGCATCGCGGATACGCTCGACCAGCTGCAGACGCAGAAGAGCAAAATGCAGAGGCGGATCCTGATCCAAAATCTGAAAGCAACAGACAGTTGTTAGCCGTGATCGACACAAAGAGATGGCATCAAAATAAAAAGGAAACAATGTAGGTTGTAGGTTCGTCGCTCATAATTTTCAGTGTGTGGTTTGTTACTCATCAGTGGCGCATAGGCCTATGAGTGGTGCATGAAACGGTTTATAATCATAGCGAGATAGGAGTAGAGAGGATAATGGAAGGGTATAGTTCTGTGAAGTTGAAAGTGTTCATCGGTGGAGTCTTACCTCTGGGTTGAAGTGGTTGAGGAGGCTGATCGCTTCCTCAATGCGGCCACTGTGAATGGCACTCCGGACCTGCTGCCTTGCGTGGACAAAAGACCTATCTTGCTGAGGCGGCAGGTTTGCCTCTTTGGAGAAGTTTGCGGCCGCCAGAGGGTAGCCCTCCATGGAGAGGTAGTCGTGGATCAACGCATTGATGTCACTGCCAGATGTTAGCAACAAGTTCCGGCTGTTGGCCACGCGAGACGCGTTGCCATATTGGGTAGACAGTAGAAGGAAATGAATGTGGTGATTGTTGGCATTATCAGACCGCTTGGACAAAGTAATATGTTACTCCGCATGTGAATTACTCAGAGAGATTCCCATTATATTTGCATCATCATTTTGCCAGGTAGAAGGGGTTGGGTTTTGGAAGGTTGCTTTGAAGGAAAGGAAGTGGAAGGATATACACACCTCTTGGGAGGATTCACTGCCATGACACGGCTCTGGAAGCTCATCTTCGCCGGAGTGGCTGTTGATGATGTTGATGCCTGGCGACGATGTTAGCATGTCTGTGTTGACACGATGCTGGGTGATGTCCTGAAGGACTGCCTCGGAGGCGGCGAGAGGATAGACGCGTACCATGTTGACAGAGAAGAAATTTCTGCAGTGGAGATAAAAACTGGGGAGGAAGGAGATGCAGAAAAGAAAAGGGTCAAAAACGAGAGCTCGACAGCGACAGTTAAGCGTTCGAGTCTGTTGGATGGGAGAGGGAGAGGAGGAAGAAAAGGATGAAGAGGAAGAGTCGACGAGGACAGATGACTGGTGATGCGATCCCCGAGTCAAACCACTCCTTGATTCCTCGAGTCACCGATGCGGAAGACCGGGAGGAGTGGCAGAGCACTGCGTATTGGGGGCAGGGTGCTTGGATGAAGAAAAAGAGGAATGAAAAGTAAGAGTTTGGTTGAGAAAAGAAAAATGCAAGGTTAAATAGCTCGAAAGGAGTGGACGACGCAGGAGGGAAAAAATAGCAAAGCGGGCAAGAGCAGCAGAAAAAGCAGAAAAGCTGGGAAAGGGCAGGAAAATGGAAGGTGACGAGAAAAAGCGGGGCTTTTTAATGTCTTCTCGGCGCTGAGTGGGCGGGCGGGCCAGCTCCAAGACTAGCCAATGAGAGACCGAGAAAGCTCTCAACTGCAAGATTATCTAATACGGGCAAGTTGGCAGGCACGAGGGGACTTGACAGAGGTACAGAGGTACCTGTGGCCTGGCCTAGAAGGGTGCTAAACCTTAGGGCCGCCTTTCAGCGGCTCAAGGCAGAGTTTAAGTGTGAGCTGTTGACGAGGCTTCGCCGCTCTGACGGATTTATTGCCATTTATTTTCTGGCCCTTCTGTCTCCATCTTGAAAGCTTGATCCCTCGTAGCGTTTTACGAGTGAACGAGGAACACTTCGGCATCTTTCACCGTCTGCGTCGACTAGAGAATCAGGACCGGACGGCATACCGCCACTGACCACCCCTCATCTGAAGTCTCAAGCTTGAGGCTCAAGACCGACCTTCAACTCTGGTTTCGCACGTGCTCGGGTTCTGCCGTCACATCCAAGCTTTTTACTCTCTCACGATGACCTCCACGCCCAAGGCCATCGTCAGCCAGGCACGGTATGCGCCACCATGGGTCGATCTCAGCATTATCGGTATTGCGGGCAGTTCAGGCTCAGGCAAGTCGAGCATTGCTAGGAGCATTGTGAGCCAACTGAACCTGCCGTGGGTGGTGATTGTGTCGATGGTAAGTTGGTGAGGGCTGCATGTGCATGGCGTTTTTGTCATACTTATCTTGAACGGTGCCAACTGGCAAATATAAAAATGAGAAATGAATGAAGATGTGGAAAAAAGACTAACATTTATAGGACTCGTTTTACAACAGTTTGGATCCGGAGTCGTCTCGCAAGGCATTCTTAAACGAGTTTGATTTTGATGCTCCAGAGGTGGGTTGAGCTGGTCTCTAGTATGCCATTATTTTGTGACCTGACATAAAGCTAACTGATCTCGAGGCCATTGATTTTGATGCGTTATTGCGTGTGCTTCAAGACTTGAAGGCTGGGTAAGATATATTGACGTCTTTGATTACGATCATTGCTTGGCATTGGCACACATGCTTATATATGCAGAAAACGTGCCGAGATCCCACAGTACTCCTTCACAGAACACAGACGTTTAGAAGGAACGACATCCATCTACTCGCCCCATGTTATCATCCTGGAGGGTATCTTGGCGCTGCATGACCAGAGAATTCTGGACATGCTTGATATGAAGGTTCGTTTTGTTTTGCCAAATATCAGAAACTGTGTGATACCCAGCTAACACGTGTAAGATCTTTTGTGACGAAGACGCAGATGTGTGTCTGTCAAGGCGAAGTATGGACATCCGACCCTTTCTTGGCAATTTTGTGACACCCCATTGGGAAGAAGGTTGTGTAGCAGTCTCATGCTGACTGATCTGATAAACAGTCATCCGCGACGTGAACGAGCGCGGCCGTGATATCCAGGGTATCATCAAGCAGTGGCTCACGTTTGTGAAGCCCAACTTTGTCAAGGTGAGCGGAGGAATGCTGTAAGAAGAGCACATCTCCGATTGTATTGCTGACAGTTTTAGTATGTCGACCCGCAACGAAAAGTTGCCGACATCATCGTCCCTCGTGGCATCATGAACAAGGTTGCCATCTGTAAGTGACAGGAACCTTTGTATGAATTTACTTCTTAAAATCCCTGTCTAACACACCCAGCAACCGTCGTTCAATATATCCAGCAGAAGCTCCGCGAAAAGTCGAAAGAGCACCAGGCCACTCTGACAAGACTGCAGCGTGAAGCCGAGGATATGTCACTGTCGGACCGCATCGTCTTCTTGCCCCAGACGCCACAGCTGCGCGGCATGAACACCATTATTCACGATGTCGACACCACCAGTGAAGACTTTATATTTTACTTTGACCGTCTCTCTGCTCTTCTCATTGAGCTGTAAGTGCCTTCCCCATACAACGTTTTTTATATTATTCTTACTGACGCGTGTAGCGCCCTCAATAATGCCGTCTTTGCTCCTGCCGCCATCGAAACACCCCAGGGCAACACCTACCACGGCCTCAAGTCGGGCGGCATTGTCAGTGCTGTTGTTCTCGAGCGCGGTGGCTCGGCTCTCAAGACGGGCTTGCAGCGCGTCATCCCCGACTGCCGTCTGGGCCACATTCTGATCGAGACGAATGTGCGCACGGGTGAGCCCGAGCTGCGGTACCAGAAGCTGGCGCGGGACATCGATACACACGCCACGGTGCTGCTGCTGGATGCACAAATGTCGTCGGGCGGATCGGCTCTGATGGCTGTGCAAGTGTTGCTGGATCACGGTGTAGCACCCGAGCGGATCGTGCTGGCAACGTACTCGGCCGGAAAGATGGGTCTACGGCGGTTGACAAGCTGTTTCCCGGCCATCTCGGTGGTGGTGTGCCACCTGGTGGAGGACATCGAGGAGCGGTGGATCGAGCGTCGGTACTTCCGGTGCTGAGGTGGGTGGGCGGGCGGAAGCGGCCAGCATTATTCTGTTTCATTGTCAAGGCGCATTATTGGACATAGCGCGAGTTTCAACTCAGCGTTGTTTAGCATACTTTATTTAACGAGATTTTGAATATGTGTTAATGTGTTCGAATTTGGGAAAAAGAATCAGGTTGATACTGGCCGTAACCAGTGTCCGGAACGCCGTTGAAAATGATATGTACAAGAAGGTAAAAACATAAGACGAGTGAAAGCTAGGCTGAAAAAGAAGAAGATAAAAACACGCTGGCTATATCAGTTACTCTAGATTTCGTATGGCTTTGCCGGCGCCTTGAAGATCAAGTGCGGCTTCCGTTTGGCCAAGTCGAGAATGGTCTCGGCGAAGACGCCGTTGGCCCATGCAAACCAACTCCGTGTGTAGGACGCAATGTAGTTGACGTCCACACTCTCATGAATCAGACCCAGCGGGGCCGACTTGAGAACCAGGTTGAGGCACTCCGTAATCTCCTCGTCGTCCTCGGACGTTTGCGCCTGAATCAACAGACTCATCGGCCAGGCGTTTTGCAGGCCAATATGTGGGCCGCCAATGCCGTGGAAATCGCGGCCCTTGAGGTAGTACGGGTTGGACTCTTTGCTGAGAAGCATGCGGCGCGTGTTCTGGTATGTCGTGTCTGTTGCGGGGACAAAGCCCATGAGCGGCAGGGCCAGGAGCGACGGGTAGTTGGCGTCGTCCATCAGAATGTGCGAGCCGTAGCCGTCGACCTCGTAGGCAAAAACTTTGCCAAACTCGCGGTGCTCGACAACACCATGCTCCCAGATGCCGTTGGTAATATCGTCACTCCAGGCGGCCACAGCCTTGGCGAGGGCCTCCTTGCCCCGAATTTTGCCGAGGACAGCGGCTGTGCGCTTGAGCTCGACGGCCATCATGGCATTGGCCGGAATGAAGAAGCCCAGGATGGTGGCGTCGTCGCTGGGGCGGAAAGCCGACCGGATCAGGCCGGTGCCGTTGTTGAGCGGGTTGCCGACGCCGGCCAAGTTGAGGGTCTCAGTGCCCAGATTTGTCTGGCGCTGGAACGTGTACTCGTTGCGCCGGTAGCGGCCCGTCGTGGGGTCGAATGTCGACAGGGACTGCTGTTCGAGGACACGGAGCACGGTGGCCAGAGCCCGGTACCAGCGTGAGGTCAGATAATCAGTCGAACCGGTGTGATCGTGGAAGTCGTTGGCGAGCGCCAGGAAATGCGCAAGGCTGTCGAGCTCGTACTTGCACTCGAACACGAATGACGGCTCAAAGGCCGGGTGCACAGTGTCATCCTGGCCGTTCTGGCTGGGCTTCAGGCCGGCAATGGGCGGCGGCTGGAAAGCATTGCAATACGGACTCTCGATCACATACTCGGACTGTGTGTTGATGGCGCCCAGAATCAAATCGTAGACAGCACGGTTGGTCTTGGCCAGCGGCTGGTAGGGCGATAGCTGGTTTGTAGAATCGCGCAGCCACTCAGCAATAATATCTCCAGTAATAACAAACGACTGAGCGCCCTCCCATTTGCCGTCGTCGTGTGCGCCGCCCGAGGCAGCCTTGATCTTGGCTCGCACGGCGGCCGAGACCTTATCGTCGGTGCCGTTGGTGTGGAACTTGACGGTGGTGTCGGTGGTCGAGGGAAAGGCGTTTTCAAAGAGTCGAGCCATGTCGACGTCCTTCATGCGAGACGTCACTTCGCTGATCACGGTCTCGATGGCGTCGGAGTGGAATGTGCGGCATTGTGGGTGTGGTCGTTGGAAGGGCAAGGCGAGCGGTCCTTTGCTGAGTGGTCGACTGAAAGTACAAAGAGGTTAACAATGCGACAAATTCAATTGTGCAGAGACGATAGGCAAGCAAATGTAGAAACTCGATTTGATCACTTACTGTGGATATGATGCATAGACTGTGTAGTCGGGACATGCGTTGGCCTCAAAGACAGATTGGCCGATCTGGCCTACGGACTGCTGCACAAGCAGTGCCATGGCGATCGAGGCCACGAAACCGGGCGCCATTGCGAGGATCAAAGTCGATCGTGGATATTCCGAGTTCCAGGTCGAGAAAGATAAAGGCGACGGGAAACGAACGTGGTTTTAAAGAGAAGAAGAGCCACGGAAGGAACGGACGGGAAGAAGAGGAGGGAAAGAGAGGAAGAGGAAAAAAGAGGAAGTTGCGACCGTCCCCAGATTTCTGGCGGCAAAATGGCCGCTCGTCTGCGCTCCACAAAGAACGGAGGAAACAAAGAGGGGACGCTCGCGATGTGGCAATGACCTGCAAAGACCCTGCAAGGTCTCACAGCCGCGCTCGTGTGCTCGTACGCCGGCCGCCTCTAGCCCCTGAAAAGAGCTAAGCTTACATTGGCTTTAACCCCTGCGCCGTCGCGGGAACTGTTTTGTTTCAGCAAAAGACAGCGCTGATTGGGTTTTCGACCCAAGAAAATCCTTGAAATCAGACGCCGGTCAAGGCGAACAAGAGACGGCGACCGCCTAAACGCCCCTAAATCGAGCCAAAACCGCCCCTACGGCCGCTACCGAAACAACGGTTCGGGGCACCTGTCAAAATCACAATTCTCCCTTTAATCGCCACATGCTTCAAGAATGTTTAGTGTTTCAATGCTCATCGTGTTCATCCCATGAATAACCTTATTTTGTTGATATGCGTCCTATTTTCGTAAATAAAAAATTGTAATGCACCCGATATACTATTCTACCGGCATAACCGGAAATGCGCAAAAAATCAAATAGAGCTGCAAGGCCAGACCTTTTCCTTTTCCTACTTCTTGCCAAAGAACGACATGATGCTGCCCTGGCCCTTTGGTGCCGGCTTCTTTGACTTGGCTTCGGCAGGAGCAGGAGCGGCAGCAGCTGGCGCGGGCTTCGGCTTGGGCGGTGCCTCGTCTTCCGAGAACGACTCCCAGCCTTGTTCCTGGATGGTGACTGTTGTTGTTAGTGGGAGAACTTCTAGAATATAAAAATGGAGAGTGACGTCAACTTACCCAGGTAACCGTCCTTGTCTTCAATCATCTTCTTGCGCGTCACGCGCCGCTTGCCGCGCCGACGGCCGTCACCTGCGCTGGCCGTGACGACCTCACTAGGGCCCTCGTCCTTGGCCGGCGCTGCAGGTGCAGCCGGTTTGGCTTCCTCAACGTCCTCCATCGGCGTATCTTCGCGCTCCTTTTCAGATTCGGAGTCCTTTTCGTCCTCTGAGTCGTCCTCCTCCATCATCTTGCGCAGCTCCTCTTGGCGCTGCTGGCGGGACTTGCCGCCGATAATTTCCTGTGCCTTGGGGATCACGTCATCGTCATTGTCGTCGTCACCACCGTCATCGGACATGCCCATAGCAACGTCTTCTTCAGCGGCAGCAGGTTTCTTGGGCGGAGGAGGGACGGGTTCTCTCTTCTTTGGTTTGGCAGCACTTGCACCCTTGGCAAAAGCCTGCATGATGCCGCCGCCACCAGACGAGCTGGCTCTCTTAAGAGATGGAGGAGCGGCTGCAGAAGACGACGCGGCGGCGATTGGCTTCTTGACGTCTTTTAACTCGGGTTCTGCTGCCGCCGGTTTAGACGACGTGGCACTCGACTTGGGTTCCTCCTTCGTCTTGGCCTTGTTCCAGATGGAGTTGGGGCCTGGGGCATTGGCGGCAGGCTTGGGCTCGGATGCCTTTGCAAAGACGGAGGACGGTGTCGCAGCAGGAGCAGAAGCGGCAGCTGCAGCAATTGGTCCCTGGCCCTTGCGCTGACGCTTCCGAACATGGGAGTTGTGAATTGTGCCGTACGCCTTGGAGGCATCATCTATTGTTCCCGTGATCTTGCGGAGTTCCTTGAGCTGGCGCGGCGTGTCTCCAAGAAGCAGGAGATCCTGAAATCTAGTTAGATTTGTATTTCAAGATATGTCAGGAACGCCGACTTACGGTCATTGGCTGGGGAGAAACGCTGTAGACGTGAATCGAGTCGAGTGTCTCATATTCTGCAAGCACGCCTGTGATAGAGAACGGGCCCGTTAGCAAAAATAGTAGCAACATGTTAAGGTCTCCAAACAAGACATACTCTCGAGGTTCTCCTCTGCAACGAGAGTAATCGTGGTCGTGGGGGCGGATTCTGACTGCGAGTGGTCAGGCAGCGCATGCTCGTCCTCATCCATGTCGATATCTTCCTCGCCGTTCTGAAAATGGCTGACACCATGTCCTACTTTCGTGCCATAGAGAAGGTACGTGGCGTGCAAAGAGCCTGCCTGTTTGGCATTCTGTGCTGCGTGGAAGTCAAAGAGAGCTCTGGTGGCAATTATTAGCGACGAAATAATTTGTAATCTAGGAACCGACTGTCCATACCTCTTTGCAACATTGACGTTGACCTTCAATGCTCTGCTCAAGTAGCGATATGTGATCTGGCGCGTTAGTCCTGGGATTCGTTAAATATTGGGATACGTGCTATTTAACGTAAAACTTACCACTTTCTTCTCAACGAGCACCTCCTCGGCGAGAAACTCTTTTGGCGAAGTCATGGCGGCTGTGTTGTGCAAAAAGACAGCTTTCTTGGTGTGGTTCGAAGTGACGTTCTTGCCAGGGCAGATGAGAGTCGCGATGTCCACCCCTCCACGTCCTCCACGTAAATTGGCGTCGCGTAGTCACGTGAATTTAAGTGGCAACTGCCTACCAATTGGCCGTCTCTCACTGGAAGACCACCAAAACTAGGCTGCAAGACCCCTGCAAATTTTCTTTTCTAGCGAGGGCGCACTCCAGAATACCTGCGATAATCCGGACGCGTCGCGCTGTCACTTTGTACCTTCACTCCAACTCTTTCAACTTCAACATCAACCCGACGAAACATCGGGCAAACGGGACCTTGAGACAACATACTACCACGAAGCCACTCCGCCATTATCGCTGTCCATATCTGCCATTCTCCTCGACCAACGCCCACCGCCACGATGGACCCAAACGGTGGCGATGTCGCCGACTCGACGGACTGGCTCACGACGACGCTGGCCTGTCTCATGCCCGTCGAGCAGGCTCTGCGCTGCCACGTCTGCAAGGACTTTTACAACTCGCCCATGATCACGTCGTGCAACCACACGTTCTGCTCGCTGTGCATCCGGCGGTCGCTGTCGGTCGACGGCAAGTGCCCACTGTGTCGCATGACGGACCAAGAGTCGAAGCTGCGCGGGAACTGGGCATTGCGGGAGGCCATTGACGCGTTCTGCAAGGCGAGGCCGACGATCCTCGAGGTTGCAAAGAAGCCACCGCCACGGGCCAAGTCGCCGACGCCGCCGCCAAAACGAAAGGCGGCAGAGCCAACGTCGTCACAACCACGTGGCGAACCCGAGACAAAACGGACAAGGACATCGGCGCGGCTGAGCAAGACCAAGGCGGCCGAAGCGGTGGCGACGATTGTGCAGGAAGAAGTGACCGTCGAAGTGCCGGACAGCGATGCCAGCCGCGACAGCGAGGACATGGACTACGAGCCAGACGACGGCCTTGTTGCTTGTCCAATCTGCCAACGACGCATGAAGATGACATTGATCAACTCGCACCTCGACACATCCTGCAGCTCTTCACCACAAAAACCAAAACCGACAACGTTTGCGAAACCGACCGCCTCCACATTCAACAACCCATTCTCGACAGCATCCACACCCGCTCCACCACCAGAAAGACTGCCGTCCGTCAGCTACTCTCTGCTCAACGACGGCGCACTCCGCAAAAAGATGGCCGGTCTCGGTCTGGCCACATCCGGCTCTCGCCAGCTGCTCGAAAGAAGACACAAGGAGTGGACCACAATCTGGAACGCCAACTGCGACTCGGCGCGGCCCAAACGCAAACTCGACCTTTTGCACGATATGGAGGTTTGGGAACGGACGGTTGGCAGCGGTGCTGCTGGTAGCAGTCTCACTGGTAGCATGCTCAGCGGCCGTGGTGCCACCTTGACGTCAAGGACCGTAGCAGCGGCAACGCAACAGGCAGCCCAGATCAAGGACAAGGATTTCGACGGAGCCGCCTGGTCGGCCAAGCACAGCACATCATTCCAGGACCTGATTGCTAATGCACGGAAATCGCGGGCAAAAACGCAGGCCAAGACGGAAGAGACGAAAACGGAAGAAGCAGAGAAGAAAGAAGACAAGCCAGAGGCGACATCAGAACCAAGGATTGAGGAAACGCCGCCACGGGATGGCGAGGAGTCATCTGAAGTGCTCAACGCGGTAGACACAAACGCAGGGAGCGGTGCTACGCCTTCAATACCAAGCGATGGCGGTAAGCAGGCCGAGCTACAGGAGGCACCGCAAGCAGTTAGTACAGCTGTTGACGCTGAGGTTATTGAGCTTTAATGGGCATGGCATATATTGGTGTCTTAGGACCTAGGCATTGGATAAAACGGACTAGGAAGCATTTACGACAGCGATGAAATTAATCCATTACAAATGTCAATCACGTATGATGTCCGGTTCATGCCTGGTGACAAAGGAACATGAAAGCAGTACCAGTTATAGTAAGTTCACAATTTCTATTGTCTATCAAAGAGCGACCTAGCATGCCAACCGGCAGGCTTATCAAACGAAGGTATAAGAACGCGAGGACAAATATCAATCTAGAGAAAACCCAGCAGAAAAAGAAAGAACGCCACGACGCTAAACGAAAAGGCAGGACAAAAAGACAAAAATCGTCGCCGAACCTTCTCGTCTAAGCAGCAGCAGCCACGGGGGCCGGGCCCTCGGGCAGGTAGCTCGCGGCAATGTTGCACTGACGGAACAGCCGCACCTCCTCGGGAGCGAAGGCGCCAACCACCGAGTGGATCAGGCCGCGGTTGTGGAACAGAACGAAATCACCCTCCTTCCAGTCGTGCGGGTAGATCAGCTCGGGGGCAATGCCGGGGCGCTGCAGGCTGTGGATCTTCTCGCGGACCTCGGCAAGGTCGTCAATCACGGTACCGTCGGCCAGGTGCAGGCGGCGGACGGCGCTGGGGTGCACCTGCAGGGCAAGCTTGCCCGTGACCGGGTTGCGCCAGCACATGGGCAGGATCTGGATCTTCTCCTTCTCGATCGGCGGCAGCTCTGACTCAGACAGCTCCTTGCCCTCGGAGACCATGCCCAAACCGTCAGAGCGCGACTTGGCGCCGCTCATCCAGATGTAGGGGTGCGGGGCATACTCGACGCGGGTGGTGCGGGCAAACTCCTGGTCCTCGGGGCTCAGGAGCTCAAACATGGTCTCGCCCGAAGCGAAGGCCGTGGTGCCCAGAGGCACGTCCAAGACGTCACCGGTACGGTCGTCGTAGCGGCACGTCTGGCGGCGGCCACCGGGGACCTTGACGGCCAGAAGAGTGGTGGCGACAGGCGGGGCCAGGCCGTAGAGAGCGGCGTCAATGTGCCACCGGTAGAAGCGGGTGTAGTCCAGGTCCTCGGCATCGGGGATGGTGGAGGCGTGGAAGGTGCGGTGGTGCGGGTGACGCAGCGTGATATCCTTGAGGCCCTCGTACTCGGGGACAAAGCCGTTGCCAATGACCTGGACCTGCGGCTGGTGCGGGATGGTCTTGAGGTCCGGGTGCAGCACCGACTTCTTGGCGTCGAGCGTCTTGCCGTGGCCGTACGAGTCGCCGGCCGGGTCGAAGCGCTGAGTGAGCTCAAACTGCTTCTTGGGCGAGACGTGGCTCTGGTTGGGGAATACGAGGACCTGGTTCTTGAACAGGGCCTCGCGGATGACCTCAAAGTCGGCATCTGAGAAGTTAGCCGGGTGATTTCTGTATGAGTAAAGTACAAAATACAAAGATTATCTTACCGGGAGGTTACCGATTTGACGGGTATTCTCCCAAGGTTTTGTCCGAACATGGTTGCCCAGCAGACAAAGACGCATGGATAGTGTTCTTGCGAACGAAAGAAGACAACGAGGGAGGGCTCTTGGCTCTCCTATTCCTCCATATGTTTACTCACCCGTGAGGTTCTCGATATCGACATTGGAGACGACAGCTCCAAACTTCACTTTTGAGCCCTCGGCGGGCTTGAGGGGGGTGACCTGGATGGCAGACATTGTGTGTGTGATGTGTGTGGTATGGGAGGAAGAATGATGAATGTGGATGTGTGTGGTGATTTGATGTGTCCCTGGTGTGTTGGGTAAGGTTTGATGTTGAGGTTGATCTGGAGATTGAATGTCAAAAAGGTGAATGGAAAAAGTCTAAAGATGGTGCAACAAGGAAGCTACTTATACTTTCTCCCTGTCCTGCTCCTGCTCCTTCTTTTATATTTCACTCCGTCGGTAGCTCTTGCCTCCCTGCTTATCGGAGGCGGCCGAGTTGAGGGAAAGAAGGCAGAGATCCAGGACGGGAAGCAACGGTTGGCCTAAACAAAGGCCGGCACACAGCCGCCTAAGAGACAACTAAGTCCCGCTAAAGAAAAACAAAAACTGGCGAGCGGAAGAGCTGGGCCAGCTTATCCTGCCAATGAATTTACACGCCGGCCCAGCCTGGTCCCTTTTCGAGCAGCTCCATGACGCACTGCTGATGTGTCGACCAGGACCTGTGACAAGTGAGATTTACATAGCATTACAACTGATTGACCATTGACAGCATATCAGCTCGTACCCTGCGGGGTGTTGCAGTGTCAATCCACAAAGTCCCCATAATCCCCCACCAAAACGCAAGATTACAGTGGGCGGATAGTGGACAACAGCGTCCGGTCTACTCCACTGCGCTGTAGTTTAGGCCGGAAGCCTCCGAGAACCGAACAATCATGTGGCGTCTTTAGCGGGCGTTGTGCTAGAAATACCGCAGCTGCCTGTGTTATCGCAGCCTTGGGAATGGTTCGTTTTGAAGACAACCAACCTCACCTTGACCTCTTTTGGCGAGGCTGAACACACAGAACGACCAGAAAAGATTAGTCGTACCTCCCCGAGAAGTACATAATAGTGAGAATAGATCATGCAGTGATGCAGCCTTTTCGGAGAATACAGATAACGTGAGAGAGAGGTGAGGAAGATGAGAAAATGGGAAATTCCGAAACTCACTGAAGTTCGAATACAGCGCTGGGCGGGTGTGCGGGTGAGATTCTCCACTCGCCCGCTATCGTACGCAAGCCTGTACGTCGTACATCCGTTTGGGTTTTTCATCCCTTCTGCCTGTCTGAAGAATCTATAAATGCTTTTCTTCTTTTGGGAACAATTTGTTGCCCAGTAAAGAAGGTTTACGTCATATGGCCTGAAAAGGCCTTACGTGAGAAAAGGGGACCAGAAAAATCAGAAAGCCTTGACGGTGGTCAAGTTTTAAGGAGGTTTGTTGACATTGGAGCTCTTGTTGTCAGATTGATTATTCTCACAAATGCCGAAGCATCTGATAACTAGGGACGCACTATTTATATGCAAGGAAGATCGGTTAAACGTAACAGAAACGCCAGTAGTCCATGCTCTGTATTTGAATTGTAAATGAAAATGCTAGCATTGTATCTCGTGAATGTGTCCGAAGAGCCATCCCCCAGTCTACACCTGCCCAAACCCTGACTCGTCCTGGTTGTCGTCGTCATCGTCATGCTCGGCCGCAGCCGACAGTCGCCTCCTGTTTGCTTGTAGTGGTGCCGACTCCAGTCCGGCTTGGCCAGTACTGTTGCCGCCGCCAAGGCCGCCCAACAGACTGTCCCGGCGTGAGCGTCGTCGGGCGACCTTGAGGCTCATCTCGTCGGCCAGGAGCTGGACTTCTTCGACGTCGTCGGCCGCGCTCGTAGCCGAAGCTGTGAGATTAACTTCTGGTGCGTCCGCATCTGCTGGCGCTGCCGACGGGTCACCTGCCTCCACCAGACCCTGCTTGAGCTGTTGCTGGAGGCCGCCCATGAAGTCGCGGGCACGCACGAATCCGTTGACGCCTTCGTCGCTCTGCAGCATCGAGTACATGCGGCGGGACTCGTTGAGGCAGCGCTGGGCCTGGATGTATTTGGCCTGGGCGACCCATGCTTCGGCGGCCAGGACGCTCCAAAAGGCCGACTTGCGGCGCCATGTGCCGACGCCAGAGCCTGAGGAGGGAGGGATACGGCCAGAGCGGGTGGCACAGCAGACGGCCATGCGTTCGCGTAGGAGAGCGTCGCCGACGTTGCCTACTAGTCTTGCCTCCAAGAGTTTCATGCCCCAGCGGACGGCCTCGTCGACGAAGGCGCCGCCGCGGAGCCTCTCCAACTCGAGGGCTAGAGCGACAACACGCGTAGCACCGTAGGCACTGCCACAGCGGGTGTGGTAGGAGTAAAAGGCCTGCTCGAGCATGCTTGTCACAGAATCAATCTTTGTGCGGGACGAGAGCGCGGGTGGCATGATAAGCAGCGACAGCGCACACATTTCGTTGGCGGCGGCGTGGTACTTCCAGGCCTTGTCGTTTGTGTAGTCGGTCCGCAGAATGTCGTAGGTGGACATGGCCAGCTTCCAGTCGCGCAGCATGAAGGCGTAGTCGGCGAGTTTGCGCAGGACGGCCTCGCTGGCCTCGGCGCCGTAGTAGCCGCGGACGGCGTCGTAGTTTGAGCCGTCGCGGCCGTTGCCGGCATTGTTGTTGTTGTTTGAAGAGCCGAAACCTGCCCACCGTTTCGACAGGCTCATAAAGCGCCCACTCAGACCTTTGCGCTTGGACGCGACCTGGTCGTTCCACAGCGAGACGCTGCGCTCCATTGTAGGGAGTAGAGACTGGGTGACCATTTCGCGGACAAACGTGCGGATGGCCGTGGCGTCGCTCTCGAAAATGTACTTTGCGGGGTCGGCACCGTTATCCTCTTCCGCCTCCTCGGTGTCGTCGCCTTCAACGCCATCGTACGCCTCGCTACGGAGGATATCGGCATACTCCTCCACGGCCGTCATCCAGTCGCTGCGCGGCAGCAGCAGGCTGTCGTCGTCGGTCTCGGCGCTCTGTGTGCTCCTGAGCCTCAACAGGTGGCAGTGCAGACCTAGGCTGCGCTTCATCTTCTCAAAGAGCGCCATGGACTGCACAATGTCGCCATTCTCCTCGTCGTGGACGAGCACGTAGTACCTTAGAAAATCGCCGTCGACCCATGGCGGCAGGCGGCGGTCGCCCTGGCTGATATCGCGGTACAGCTCTTGGAACGTCTGGATGGGGTTGGGGTTGCGTGAGCTAATGGCAATGACGCAGGCGACGGGGTGTGCAAACGTCTCGTGGCAGGCGACGGGCAGCCCGGAGAGCATGCGCCGGAGGTAAAGTGCATAATAAGGGGAGGTGCCGTCGAGTTGTGCTGGTGGTGGTGGCGGTGGATGTGATGCAGAGTGTTGTCGCTGGTGCCCCGGTGTGGGCGGTTGTGGCAGCCCCGAAAAGGCGTCTTCGGCGTACGTCAAGTGCTTGTCGACAATGGCTTCCACGAGAGGGATGCGCGCAGATGTGGCATTGTTTCGTGCGTCGGCGCCAGCAGTGCTAGCCCGACTCCTGCCGCCGCCACTGCTGCTTGCATTGCTTGCGCCCCTCTGCCTCCGCGTCGGCGCCAGCTGTGGCGGCGGGCTGATCGGCGGCTGGATGATCCCCTGCGCCGACTCGGGCGCCTCCAGGTTGTCGCCAAACTTTGTGAAGCGCACTGAAAAATCGTCCCAGGGCCGAGGTGCGCCATTGCTATCGCGCACCTGCACGCGCCCGGCCACCTTCTCGCCAAACGGCCGCAGCAGCTCCCACAGGCCGTTGGGGAAGCCCTTTTCGCGCGCCAGGTCGTCCGTGTCACGCGACGAGTAGACGGCGACGTGGGGGACGTATGCCTTGAGGATGAGACTCAAAGGGTCGTTTGGGTTGTCGGTGGAGGGCAAGTCCAGCAAAGAACGGCTATAGGGTGCGCCGGCTGGCACGGATGACGAAGAAGACGGCCGTGCCGTCACTGTGGTCGCCGATGATGCTGTTGCTACGCTGGCGGTGGACGTCATAGACAATGTGCGGCTTCCCGCGGGCGATCCGGAGCGAACTCCCCCTACGGGCGACATACTTCGCGATCCCGGCGGCGTCAGCGTCGAGGCATAGAGCGAGGCGGCGGCCGAGTTGGGCGTGCCGCGGCGGATGGGCAGGCTGGCTTCGGACTGGGAGAGGGGCAGTGGCCGTGCGCGGATCGGCAAATCGCTTCCACCAACGCCGCCCAAAGGACTCGAGGTCTGGCGCATCTTGGGATTTCTCAGGGACGAGGCCGCGGGCGGCAGCGACTGTATCGACTCGGATGGTGGAGGGGCATTGTCGGAAGGCGGCATGAGGAGGTGAGGGAGGGTTACGTGGGTGATGTCGAGGTCAGGGGCCGGCGGATATCTAACTCGTGGGAGCTGTCGTGGGGTTGGAGAATTGAGTCTAGTGAGTAGATTCGGTTGGGCAGTCTTTGGGGTTGACGTGGCACAGCTGGGAGGTTGAGGATACACGGTCGGTAGATAGAATATCGGATTAATTATGTGCGTGTGATGTCAAAAGGTATGTACGAACAGATCGGCTGGCACATTCAAAGGGCTAAAGGGCGGCGTGGGAGGAGGTGGTTGAGCTGGTTGTCCCTTTTTCGTCGTCCGGGGTTGTGATGAATCTCGAGATTCCGGCGGGTCCCTGCTGCTCAGTTGCTTTCCTGGGGCCTTATCGGTATCGTCACGTGGAGCTGTGGGGGTGACGAAACATTCACTGTGTAAGCTGCATGGGGTGTTGAGTTACAGCGCTCTTAGCGGGTGGCGACTTGAACTTAGTGCTGGAGCTTAACTGAGCTTCTTGAGTGTAAGGGTTCGAATTCATCACCACTTCTTCTTGTTTACTTTCGTAATACGACGTACTTGAAGAAGTCGCTTATTTGCTATTTATTTTATCTTTACGTTTGTTTTTGTTTGCTTTCAATGTAATTTTCTACATAATTGGATTATCGCTGTCGTGCTGTACTGCCATAAGTCATACTGGGTCATGAACTGTCGTTACTGCTATTAGAGTTCTGTTTTCCTTGGGGTTCACCCCTTTTCCCATTCCCCCTTTTCTTCCGTCTTCCATCTTCCATCTTCCATCTTTCACCTCACCCCTCATTTCGGTCACCTCCTCTTCCGCATCGCCCGCTGCATAATGGGCTCCGCCACAATGCTGCTGATGGCATACTCGGCGGCCTGCCGCATGGCCGTGTGGCGGATGCCGTTCATGCTTTCCGGGTGGCGGTGGCCCATGTAAGTGTCGACCAAAGCAGCCCCCAGAGCGGCCGTGGCCACTCGCGTCCCTTTGTTGCCGAGCCAGCTGCCCGGCGTGCCGTGGTTGGTAAGCGCGGCCATTGTGCCGGCCCGCAGAGCGTTGCGCGCAGCGGACTCCCACTTTGAGGAGGACGAGTTTGTCGACGAGGACGAGCCGTCCGAGCGGTTGGAGTGGGTCGAGACGGCCGACGACGACGACGGGCCGCGATTGAGGGGTGGGCGGCGGCGGGGGCTGTCATTGTGGCCGGGGACAGAGCGGGAGCGAGGTGCACGGTCTCTCTTGGAGTAGTCATCACGGCCTTGTCTGTCGTCTATGTCTCTGTCTCTATCTCTCTCCCTATCTCGACTCAGATCACGGCGTCGTCCGTTATGCTTGGCGACAACGCCTGCATGCGAGGCACGGTCCGAAAAGGGCGATCCGGACCGACGGCGAGAAGGTGACGGTGATCTCGATGGGGAAGGCGAGTGACGACGGTGTCGATGATCGGGTCTGTGGCGCGGCCTCCGTTCTTCGTACCCCTCCTCAATCACGCTCTCGGCAAACGGGTCGACGTCAATGATGCCGAATTTCTGCAGCAGAGACGAGACATTCTGGAGGCTGCTGGATCGTTTGCGCGAAGGGTTGTGCACTGTCCTTTTCTCGGAAATGATACGCGGCTCTCGCCGGTTCCGTCCTCGTTCTCGGCTACGTTCGGTTGAAGAATGGTGTCGACTATGTTGACTATGTCGACGATCGTCTTCATCGTCCGTCGCAAAGTCGTCCCTCCTCACATACTCTGCCGGGCGGTATCGACGGGACGGGCTGGTGTCTCTATCATGGCCGTGATAGTGGCTGTAGCGGCGTGGCCCTCTATCGGGCGACGGATGGCGGGCACTGGAACTGTGCGTGCTCTGGGTGCTGTAGTTGCTGTCCCGGTCGGTGTTCAAAGTATATCGGTGGTGATGTCGGCCGTAGTCGGCCTCGGGACCGGGATCCCTCGGAGACCAAGCAGCAGTCATTGTGAGTGTGGCTAGTGTGATGATGGTATGATGATGATTGACGAGATTACAACTTATATAAAATATGTGCAGGTATGGCGGTTGTCTCAGAAGATTTGGTCATGGATGTCCTGGGAAAAGAAAGAGGGGACGATGCTCCCTGGGAGCAGCAAGGACAAGGATGCACTTATATGTTCGTGGGCGTTCCCTCTTTTGTGCCATATTTTGCCTCACTCATTCCTGCCCTTGTCCTGTTCTTGTCCTCCATGAACTTGTCATTCCTGTTGTACTCCATCCTTTTTTGTCTCCTCATATCGGCATTGGCGTGCACAGCCAGTCTTTTGCCGTTCTCAACTCAACCAAACTCAAAGTTCTCAACCAAGAGTAGCAGAGCAGACTCAACCACTTGCAAGCGCAATGGCTACACCAACGAAGTGGGCCAAAGGTCAGGAAAGTCTCTAAAGTCTCCAGATTCACGTCGCACACATGCTGCGGGCATGCCGTGCTCTTGTTTCTCGCACCTTTGTCTTCTTTCTCTTCTTTTCTCTTTTTTTCTCCTTCTCTCCTGCCCTCTCTGCTTCCATTTTGTCCGACATTATCCCACGGGACACTCTTGTCTCGTCTCCTCTTTTATCGCTCACTTTTGTTTCTTCTTCTCTTGTTCTTATTCGACCACTCCAAAGTCAGTGACGCAGACCCTGCCTATTGTGGTCGTCCGACATTGGATGCTCACTTATTCGTACTTTTTCTGCAAATTTTGTCTTTCCAGTCGTTTGTGAAAACTGACTGCAGTGATTGCTCAGTATTCGATTTTATTACCATTATTTCATTCTTGCTTTGATTTGAATTATTTTCAATGTTGTCTGCCCCCATGTCGTCCCGTTTAGGAGCTGTGTTAGTAACCGGCCCCAGACACAGGCCGCCTGCAGACTGCAGACTGCATGCATCAGGCAGACGTCATTCAGCGTCGTCCAATGTTAGCCTCTGCATTCACATAATTTATTTCCTACTTCTTCTACTTTTTTTTTTGTTGTCCGATGTCGTTGAATATTTTGTGACCTTTGGCCATCTAGACTCTAGGCTTCCCCCCTCTTTTGTCGTTGTCTCGCCATCTTTATCACTCGACTGGTCACTTAATTTACAGGTAATATGTCATTTTGTAGCACACCATCGTCAGATCTGCCGATGGAGCACAAGAGAGTGGGACGCCAGCGAGGAAAGTGAAGATAGCGAGATTGATGTGGGAGGATAAGGAGAACAGAAAGGAAACTGCCGTCTCTCCTTCCCTCATCCCACTCTCTTCCTTCTATCCTCGGTACGACGTCACTCTCTAGTATAAGAGGCAATGCATTTGATCATTGTGTTACACAGGAACGTGTGTCCTTGTTAGGGGTCGACTGCCTTCTACATCTAGGCGCCTAACAGCATCAATCAACAAATGGTTGAGAATGGTTTCGCTTGGGCTCGCCCCGGCACAGGCTTCTTTAAATTCTGGAAAAGGACACCTCGTGTCGAGACCTTTTCCTTCCCCTTTACGACCGACATCGGATAATAATGTTCTATCGTCTGCCTTTTGTCTGCTGTGGTCTGCCTTGCGTGCTACTTTGCGCGTGTTCTGTGTACTCTCGTAGGACAGTTAACATCCAATTCCTGTAGTGCCCTCGCGTCTTTTTTGTCTTTTTGTCTCGTAAAAGATGCAGGGTAGCAGCCATCTTGCTGTGGCAAAGTCTGGGATTTCGAACCGAGCAAAATCAAATGTCTCAAGAAGGACCTATGACATGCTTTTTAGAGAGACCTACTCGCCCTCTTCTCTTGCCTCTCGTCTAGGACTGCCATCTTATCGTCAATTGAGCAAAGAGAAATGGAGAATCACCCATCATGAAAGACTGATCGAATTCGCCGGCCGCAGATCGTGTCTCGCTTTTTGACGTCACACGGACAGCAGACAATAGCACTGCAGTCAAAAGACAACAGACAACAGACAGGAGGCAGTAAGAAACAGTTCTACGTGATAAAAGACTGATACACGAAAAGCTGCGTCACACCAACTAAGGAGTAACCATACTCCTCCATACACTCGCTGTCGTTTTATCTGTTGTCTCTCCCTGTTTTGCCTCCGTCGTCACCTTGTACTCCGCCACGGTCAGTAATTTTGTGCCTTTGGTCAGTTATCAGGTTCTCTTCTTTCAGTTTCTGTCCTCCGGTCTCCCATGTTCCAGATCCTTCGACCACACCGGCCGTACGTCAGAATTAGTGAAAGAGTAGGTGAATAAACTCAAGGTCAAGGTCT
Source organism: Sporothrix pallida (assembly GCA_021396235.1). Classification (NCBI taxonomy): domain Eukaryota; kingdom Fungi; phylum Ascomycota; class Sordariomycetes; order Ophiostomatales; family Ophiostomataceae; genus Sporothrix; species Sporothrix pallida. Next base: position 265,984 of record WNYG01000034.1, read on the forward strand.
AGGTAAACGTAACGGTCAAGACTGGCAGGGTGAGCCGGCCATACCAAAAACATATGGAACGACAGCAACGTGGCAAGCAGCTGCAATACGTTCTTCTCCCCAAGATATGTCTTATTTGATTTTATTAATTGCAAATGTGATGATTCAGTTACCGTACATGCATAATCAGAAACTATAGTCGACCCTCCCTGGTCTGCTCCCCCCATCTTCGACATCACTTCATCGTCACCACCGCCATTTCCCTCCAATCTCCCCTCACATCTATGCCTCCCTCCGCTCCTTGCCGCTGATAATGTACACGGCCGCCCGCAGATCAATCAACGGGTCCGCCGACGCCTCAACACCGTCCACGCGCGGCACAGGGTCAAAGATCAGGTACTTTTGCTCGGCTGCCTCGTCGCCATCATACAGCCGGTCCAGCGTCACGCGGCCCAAGGTGACAAGCTCCCGCGCGTCGGGGCCCTCCTCGGGCCAGTGCACTGTGTTGTCGTCTGTCACATCGCCGTCGCGGGCCACTTGGACCACGACGTCGTACTCGATCTTGCCGCCCGAGCCAGCAGCCAGTTGTGCCTTGACGCCATCGTACAAGAAGTCGGCCGACAGGGTCCTGGCTGCTTCGGCGTCCAAGGTCTTGTGCCCCGCCACCGGCACGATACGGTAGCGCACATATGTCTCTTTGCCTTGAGGGCTGATAAACTTAAAGGCATTGACCGCATAGAATGCTTCATTGGCAAACGACGCGGGCGTGGCTTTGGGCGCCGCCAGGAAAGCCTGGGCGGCCGGGTGCGACGCAATATGCTGGTTCAATGGCTCGGGGTCGCTGCCAGCACCTCTGACCGCCTGGAAAAAGGCCAGTGCCTCTTCTGGTGTGGCCGCCGGGAAAAAAGGCACGCTGTGGGCAATGATATCGGTGTGTTTGCGCCGCGGCGTTTCGGCCAGCACAAACCGCAGGGCAAATGCACGGGGGTTGCCGTTGGGGTCCGAGTCGGGGAGTGTCGGGTGACCAGTCGACGACGAAAAGCGAACGACAACAGGTGTTCCGGCGGCGTTTGTAAAGTGAGGAGCGCGCGACAATGCGGCGGCTTCAGGTGTCGGCACAAATGTGCCCCGAGCAAGCAGCCCTTTGGCGTGGGCTGGACGGATGCCTGGTTTGGGACCGCCAGCGAGGTCCTTGAAGACTCCTAGAATCTCCTTGGCCGTCTCGTTGGTCTGCGGGTTGTCCGAGAGAGGCATGTCGGCGTGTAAGAGAAGTAGTCAATATGGAGAGTGGAGAGTTGAGAGTGGTGAGTGGTGAGTGGGTCGGGCAAGGAAATGCGTGTAAGTGACTCCAACATTTACAAAATACAAAATACCTCGACCTCAACCACGGCGGATCACGACGCCTTTTATATATCACCGGGTTGGCTATCTCTGCCCGAGATCTCGCCATCTGCCCCTCGCCAAACGTAAAGGATGGCACGTCACCGGTGAGCTTTGCGTGTAAAACAAGGGTACCTGACTGACCAACACGGAAAATAATGAATGGTGTGGCCGCGGCTGACAAACTACAAGCGCCTCGAACTACAATTGCAAGTGCCAGAAACTCAAATACTGCGACAGACCTGGGCCGCCTTGCCGTTGCATACGGAGGAACAGCTGCACGGGCTGTGTGGGCTGCATGAGACATTGCTGGTTATCGCAAATCACTGGACAGTCATTGGACATTTGGAGCTCTACCTGCAGGACGGGCAGCACACCATCACGAAATAAAAGAAAGAAAAAAGAAAGGGACCACACTACTGAAGCTTCTTTTGAGGGGCTCTCAAATTATACGGATGGGTGGCAGTGGTGCTGAGTGAGGGGAAGAAACGGCCAGGGATATCGGACTTTGTGTTGGAAAAAAGACGACATGAAGGAGTGTGAAGAAAACAGGCGGATCTAGGCCAGACTTTGAAAAGCGTTTGCCAAATGCTTGTTTTTTTGTGTTTTTTTTTACATCTCGTCTTTTTGTGCCATTCTTTCGTCTGCCATTAATGTTTGCCCAGAATTGGACAGATCTGCAGCCATCGGGACCAGCTCGGTGGCATTTGGAGCTGGTTTGCATTTGGACCAAAGAACTGCAAATGCAAAGGACAGGAATTGTCAGCAATTTGTTTTAGTGCAAACCAGGCTGCATCGTGCATATGCCATCTTCGTATATGGAGGTAGCTAAGCTAACCCCTTACAACAGTACTTGGCTTGTGAAAGAAAGTAAAAAATGCAGTCAAAGGAAATTAAATTTAAGAAACTATAGGTAAAGGGGGGCAAGAGAAAGAAGGGAGGAGAGAAGAAGGGTAAAAGGTGAAAGAGTAAAAAGGACAGCAAGAAAGAAGAGGAGACTGCTCATCCAACCGATATGAAAGACCAGAATCCAGGAACAAGAGAAAATAGACCAACAGACAAATAGACAAGTACAATTTAAAGAAATATAAAGGGACGTTTTAAACAGGCCGTCATATATCCCTTCTCTTTTGTCTCAACTCATCTTGACTTTCCTCTGTCTTTTCTTCTCCTTTCTCACCCCCACTCTTTTTTGTAAAATGCTGCTTTTTTCCTTCTCTTCCCCGATGTTTGTGATACCAATTTTATATACGCTATGCTATGACGCCAGAAAGTTTGAAGATGCACAACACCAACACCTACACCGCTGTTTTGTCATTACACCAACATCCACATGCAGAAAATGTTCGCCAGCCTACAATGGAGGCGCCCGCGGGTCCATCATGCACTGGTCCACGCGCATCAGCTGCTTGCCCGTCGCCTTGGCCAGCTGGATAAACTGCCGCAGGTACTTGACCGTGTTGGGGTACAGGTAGTGCATCACCACCAGGTTGCCGCCCTTGGCCAGGTCGCGCTTGAACGCGTCGAGCTGCTTCTCGGGCGTCGACGACGTGCCCCAGAGCCAGTCCTCGACGTCGACGCTCCACATGACAATGTACGGGTCGGTGACATTGAGCGCGAGCGCCAGCCGCTGCCGCATGCGCGCGCCCTCGGTGCCAAACGGAGGGCGGAAGTAGGGCGTGTGCATGCCGTTGAACGTCTTGGAGACGGCCGCGATGTCGTTGTTGTACTCCCAGTCGATGGCGGCATAGTCGGCGAGCCCCTCCATCTTGGGGTGCGTAAACGAGTGCAGGGCGATCTGGTGGCCGCGGGCCTGCATGTCCAGGTAAACAGCCGACAGGTTGGTGGACGGGTCCTCGAGCGGCAGACCGACCGTAAAAAAGGTCACCTGGATGTTCTCGGACTTGACAATTTCCATGACCTCCTGGGCCAGCGCCGGGTCGCCGTCGTCAATGGCAAAGGCAAACGAGTTGGGCCGCTTGCACGCAAACACGAGGTTGCCCGACGGCAGCTTGTTGGGGATCTCGAACCCGGCTGGCACAGAGGACACGAACTCGATGCGCTTGAGCGTGGTCGATTCCAGGGTGTAAAAGCCCTTGAAGGCAATGTTGACGACGCGGCTCAGGTCGACGTTAAAGTGCGAGACAGGGATATAAATGTCCGTCGCCGAAGCGTACCGCGACGCCTCGAGCGAGTCCCACGTCTCTGGGTACGGCGCCACCTTGGGGTTGCAGTCCTTGTTGGCCTGTTGGAGCTGAATGGTAAACTTGTTGCTGCCGCTGTACGGAATGTGCAGGTAGGCGTCTTTGAACGCAGTAATGTCAGCGCACTTGTCGGCCAGCGATGAGTACCACGCCAGGTCCGAGTCGTTGGTCTGGAGCTTGACCGTGCCGCCTTTCATCACCGACGTCACACAGTCCTCGTCACAGCCGTGCCACTGGCCCAGCTCGTTGTTGTCCGAGTCTTTAAACTCGTCAATGACCAGCGACGCGCTGGCAGAGCCCGTCTCGGCCGGTGCAGGCACCGAGTACTGCGTCTGCGGGTTGACGGTGTGGTGCGGCGCCGGGAACTCGGAGGCGCTCGAGCCGCAGTAGAATGCCATGGGGCCAAACGTCACGGGCTCCGTGAGCGCCGTAAAGTAGATCATCGACACTTTCGAGGTATCAATCTTGGAGTACTTGCTGAGCGGGAACGAGAACGCCTGCAGCGTGCCGTCAAACGTCCACCCGAGCTCGGACGTCGACAGCGTGTGTGTCTTCGTGTAGTTGCCGCTGCCGCAGACGTCGACCGACGACAGCTGCACGTTGAACTTTGTGCCGCGCGACGCCTTGATCTTGAGAGAAATGCCGCCGTAGGCATCGACCGTGTCGACGCACGGCATTTGGCTGTAAAAGTACGAGTCCTTGTTGACGGGCGCAATCGACACCGTGTTGTCGTTGTTGACCACAATCGACTTCATTGTGCCGTCGTCGCTCGAGGGCTGGTACATGGAGTTGTAGTACAAGAACGTCAGCCGCGACTGCGACTCCCAGTCGTCAATCAGCAGGTCCTTGCACGAGTCGACCGAGGTGGGCTTGGGGCGGTACGTGGTCGTGCTGATCACGGGCCGCCGGGACGAGGTGGGCGTCGCCAGGATGGTGGTTTTGGCGATCTTGGAGACGCGATGCTCCTCTTCGTCGGCGCGACGGAGAAGCTCGACATCGGGGAGGGCGGCGGCCGCTGTTGAAGAAGCCGCCGAGGGGGAAGAAGCAGAAGAAGCAAAAGAAAGAGTGGAAGGAGAGAAAGCAGAAGAAACGACTGAAGATTTCGAAGACTGCAAAGACAAAGGAGAATGGATCGTGGACGGCCCATTGACCGGCGACGCCTTGCGGTTGCTCCTCTCAAAGAGGCCGGGCACGTCCTGGGCTTTGACTGGCGTCGCCGGCGCCTGTGCTGAATTAGGCAGTAAAGCGGGTGGCTCTGGGGGGGTCAGCAAACGAACAAAAGGAAGGTGCGATGTTGTCCGTGGGAAAAAAAGGAAGGAGCGTGTTCGTGTTTACACCCCTGACCTAAACGGAAGGTGCACTGGAGAACCCCAAGAACTCACCTTGGACCGACCGCGCCTCAAGGTTGCGGCACACAAACTTGAGATCGCTCAGCGTGTATGCCCCAACCTTGGTGAAGCTGGCAAACACCAGCCCCGAAATTGCGTCCAGGTTCGACGCCTCGTACACGCCCAGGTCCAGCGTCACCACCTGCTGGGTGCCCGTCAGGCCCGCAATCTCAAACCACTCGCTCGTGTAGTTGGCCGCACTGCACGACGACTTGGTCTGCAGCTCCAGCGTGAACGAGCTGCCCGCTGGGTATGTGAGCGTGAACTGGAGGCCGCCATAGCCCTGTGACTTGGCCTGCTGGCACGGGAACGTCTCGTAAAAGTACGAGTTGGCGTCCTTGGGTGTGAACTGCAGAATGCCGCCCGAGGCAACGATGGAGGTCATGCTCTGGTCGTCTGGGTGTGTCAGTGTGTTCTTCTATTCCCTGGTGGAAGTCCTTCACCGGGGCCTGGTGACCTACCACTCGCTGGGTTGTTCAGGCTGTTGGCGTAACTGGCAAAGTTGGCAAAGTTGTCGATTTGCAGGTCTGTCGCGCACTTGGCCGCGACATCGGCGCGCACGCCGGCCACAAGAAGGGCCGCGAGCAGCTGCTTGGCATACATGGCGGGAGTCGTGATGATGCAGGTGGGAGAGGGTGGTGTGAGGGTGTGACGGAGAAAAGAGGGAGGGAAGAGGGAAAGGGGAGAAAGGAAAGAAAGGAAAAGAAAGGAAGAAGAAAAGAAGAAAGGGGAAGAGGGGAGGGAGACCCAAAATACAAGAGTACTTCAACTATGAGGATATATAAAACTCATTGGCTTCCAAGATTCATGGGGACCATTGGACAGAGCCGCGGAGCCGAGTAGATGTCAGCCAAAACTTTACACGGCATCTATCTTTTAATTCTGATATTATACACCTGCCAGGACCTATTCATCTACATCGGTGGCATGGCATATGAGAAGCAACCTGTACCGGCTTGCGACGTATGGCCTTTTTTTGATGCTGCTCTGTGATATTTTGATTTATATTGGCTCTCTATTTCCCTGTCAGAATTTATTTGTACTGCCCCTATGTACCTTTTAATCTTTTCTTTCTTTTTATTCTGTTAGTCTTCTATAGCATCCTTGCGGCCTCTATGGATAATTTCTCAGGAACATCTTCATGGCTGCCAGATCCGACCAAGCTCGGGGAGAAATAATTGATTGTCTACAGAAAAAAATCAAAAGAGACAAGAAAAAAATATTGAAAAGGAGAAACGGCTGAATGAGGTAATATAAACAACCCAACCGTCCTCTGCGTAAGCCAGCGGGAGACATTAATACAAATGGGACAGATGGGGGCAGCACAAAATTCTCCGCCTTTCCCGTCCTCCCATACTCGCATATTCTTTTCTCTGTTGGTTTCCATGTTCCCATACTTCCCATACACCCTCTACACTACGGAGCTAGAGCCCAGATCACACCAGTAAAGTAACAACAGAAAAAAACAAGCCTTGCCAAGACCCTTAAAGAGTTGTTCGTGTCTGTCCCTGTCTCCTGGCGAGTTTGTGCCCTCTTTATTCATATTGCCTTGTATCGTCGCAGCCCGATCTGGGCCCTGGCCATGCCAAATGCCGAGACGAATGGAGGCAGCTTGGCATAGGAGGGTGAAAAGAACATGTTGATTGCTTCTCTGGGCAAACTCTTGTGTCTGTGGTCCATTTTGTAACTCTCTGTGGGCTTTCTATTCTATTTTATTTTCACTCGTCTTATCGTGATGTGTTTTCTTTTTACCATTTTTTTTTTCTTCCGGCTTTTTTTTTTTTTTTTTTTTTTGATAATTTAAATTATAATAGAATCGATGACATGTCTTTTTTGCTTAAGATATTAAGGATTAGGTCAAAATGAAGACAAAAAAAAAAAGCGTCGTAATTCGTATCGAACAAAATAAACACGCCAACTTGTCTTGATCTAAAATAGGCACAACTCAATTGGCCATCTGGCAGATGAGGACGGGAGATGGATGTAAATCATCCAGGCACGGGGCTAAGATGCGGAGGATGGTCGATCAAAAGGGACGTTTGTGGGCCCAGCAGAAACACCAGAAACTCCACAGAAGAATAAGAACAAAACACGCCAAGCGGAGAACGAGGCTCAGCGATATTTCAATTCCGAAGACGCCTTCATTTACATTCTTAGGCGAGGATCTTACGTGGTACGTGGTATGAAGTACAAAGGTCTTTACATGGAGGCCGATATAGCGTGGACGGGCGGCACAATGGACGAGCCGCGTCGGCCGACTTTTACCTGTGCAAACTCCCGCTATATTTTTCCAGAAAAGGCACAAAGAAAGAGGCAGGGAGCAAGTTAAAGACTTTTTTCTTGGTAAGAAGGCTCATCATACTTGTATATGGAACGTAGCAGCAGCCCACCAGGGCGTGAATGGAGCGAAAGCGGATGATGGATCAAGGTGAGGATGTGATAAGAGAGAAAAATCTTGAAGAAAGCAAAGAAAAATTCAAAAGAAGAGAGGAAAGCGAGTAAAAATTATAATGAAATAGAAACGAGGCAAAAATCATAAGCATAATCTTTATCTGAAAAATGTATGCTAAAATCAAACAAGCTTCTTTTGATCTGATCTTGTTCCTGATCTTGTTCCTGATCTTGTTCCTGACTAGTATGGTTCGTCTACTAGGAAAGTTTATGCATCTTGACTACCACCACGTTTATTCTTTCCAAGTTTTCTCTAGTCCACGTATACTCGGCCCATGTTGCCGTGCTGACCTCGTAATGTCGAGCATCTGCACGAAACGCTCACCTGCATCTGTGCTGTGCCTGATTCTGCAACGTATCGACACCTCGGAACACGTTGCCGTGCATGCTTCGTATAAACTTGCTCTTTTTTTTTCGTAACGTAATTTTTGTGTCGTCTTATATGTGAAGCATCCTTGTTCCATTCCCAGATCCTTTCCGAGGTCCTCCCCTAGATCATCTCGTAGATCATTTCCCAGATCCTGATTTTCATCACACACATATATTGCCCAGGCCATGTCAGCAAGTGACGCAACCAAGTAACGACGCAATCGGCAACTTTTCGCCGTGTAAACAACGCGGGGAACATCTAAAGACAAAAGGCGTAAGAAATCAACTGAGAAAAGGAAAACGAAAAGATGTAAAGAAACCCTACCCAGATCCTTTATGCTCCAATATCTCGTGCCAACTTCTTGATCAGCCCTGCAATGTTCTCGGATACTTCAGTGGTTCGTGGGATGTCGTGACCGCCTCCGTGGTCGTACATGGAGCGAACTCGGCTCGTGTGGGCCAGCTGCAGAGCGGACGGGTACCGGGGGTCCCGGCTGCCAAAGACATGAATTGTTGGTATTGTCAAGAACAAATCTTGTGGGAAGTCACCATTTTCCGTAAAGTCTATGCCAAACACATCCTTGTCATCTGGTAGCGGCGCACCAAGCTCGTGCACCAGATTCGATGTGTCATCCCAGAGCCCGACACCACGCTGGATCTGATCCGGCTGCGATGCCAGTTCTCGGAATAGGCGGGTCTTGGCGTGCAAGGCCTCAACGGACCGCTTTTCGAGGGCCAAGGCCTCGGGCGGAACAACCACATCAAGGGCAGCCAATGATGTAAATGACAAACCGCCGCAGACAAAAATGGCACCGCGAAAGGGTAATGGTGGATTGTTTGTAGAGGGTGATGACCCGAGGTCGCGGGCCCGGTGCATCAGGTAGCTTGATATCAAAAGACAGCCTTGGGAAAAGCCCATCAGAGCATCGTAGGGGCCGTGGGCCACCAGATAGTCGTCGAGCCAGGCATGGGCCGACCGGATGGCCTGTGCCGAGTCTGTAGGCCACCACGCGTATGCCCTGCTTCCGCCATCAAAAAGCTTGTCCACGCCGGGTGCCGAAGTGGACGCAAACGGGCCGTCGACGAAATCAAATACAAATGACTTGTCTAATTTGGCTCGCAGGGCCGCTATTTACTTTGTTAGACGGGACCAAGACGGGCCTTTTCCCACTTGCCACTGAGCAAATACGCACCCGTCTGTGACCGGAAGATATCACCACTCGTGCCCTTCCCGTGAAGGCAGAGGATTCTCATTGTATCTCTTTTTTGAGTGCCAACGGAGGTGGAGGGGGTTGTAAAGTCTTGGAGTTGGAGAGTCGTCGTAGGGTGGGATCGTGGTGGGCCGATGTGATCGTCTAGGGCGCTTGAGCACGCTGGAATTCGCTGGGCACTCGCTATTGCGTGTAAGTGGCGGTTGGTGATGTTTGTTGTCTCGAAACCTGAAGTTTTGAGACTAGAAAATCTTCTAATGATGCTTCTTTTCTCCCTCTTTTGTCTCTTGATCGCTCCTGCAGTTTTTGCTTCTTTTTCAGACCGCTCAAATACGAGTCCCAGCATTTCGGGAGTCCGGCATGGCGTGAGTCCGGGTTCCCATGTTCAGAAGGAGCAACCCGCTGAAAGGAGACAAATGGCACGGAAGGTGAACTGTGGGTGAGAAAAACACGCTAGTCCCATTCGGGAGAATTGACTCCGTATTACACTCGCCTTTTGTCTTACCACCGGAAAATTTGAAAGAGCAGGAAAGTGCCGAATGTTCCGACGATCGCGCCTTCCTTCATTCCCTCGCATTCAAAGCTTATCTAGAAGGAAGTTCAAATCGAAAAGGGGCCCAACTTACGTCGAACAAGAAACACAGCAAAATAGCAAAATACACGCACACAGACATATTCGCAATGTCTCGCGCGGCACGGAAGTCGCTACAGACGTCGGTGCCTGCCGACGCGCCTGCACCTGCATCACCAACCGCGTCCACGACTGCAGGCACGTCCTCTGGTACGCCGACCTCGGTGCCGTACTCTTGCATGGCCTGCAAACAGCGAAAGGTCCGATGCAATCGCCAGTTTCCATGCACAGAATGCGTGCGCATGGGCATTGAGTGCGTCCAGACGTCGCGGAAGCCTTATACGGCGCGTAAGCGAAGGCGCGACCAGGACGACAATACCGAAAGTCCCGGACACCCCAGGCCGCAGCCAGCCCAGACTTCATCTGCCGTGAATTCCCCGCTCCCACGCAGAGAAAAGCAGTGGCCCGAGAAGCAAACTTCCGATCAGGCCACCGAGCGGTCTATGGCGCCCGTTTTTGGACAGTAAGTTGCGATTTGGTTGGCAGAGTAATCTCCCCCTTTCGTGAATTGATAATTCTAACATTTGCCAAGGCATCTCTGGACGGGTCTCCAGGAAGAGGTAAGTTGAGAAAAAAAAATAGAATAGAAATGATTTATGCTAGAGTAAACATGTGTGCTGACAGATCGTAGTTTCACGAACCTCGAGCAGTTGAGACGCCAGCATCGGAAGATCACGGTGCCCCATTGGCCAGTTCTGGGATAACACCTCTGCCAGACCCTTCAACGAGTTTTATCTTTGGTCAAAATGCCGCTGGTCTCTCTGCTGCCAGTTTGAAGAATGCCCACCCACAGCCAGTACACACTTTTCTCCTCTGGCAGACATACTTGCAGAGCATCAACCCTCTCTCAAAGATCATTTATGCACCCCAGGTGCAGGATCTTGTGATTCAAGCTGCGGGTGGGTATGACAGCCTCTCAATTGCCAATGTTGCGCTGTTGTTTTCCATCTATGCGGCCGCGGTGTCCGCCATGTCCGAAGCCGATTGCCAGACCAAGCTCGGTGAGGGCAAACAAGTCTTGCTCGAGAAGTATCTGGCTTGCGCACAACAGGCCCTGTCTGCCGCCGGCTTCATGCGTTCCACGAACCTGCCACTCCTACAAGCTTTTACGATATTTCTACTCGCTGCTCGTCAGAACTACGATCCCAATTCAATGTGGATCTTGACAGGCATGGCGGTTCGCATGGGACAAAGACTGCTGGCGACGGTGCCTGCTCAAGTTGCAAACACGACAGCGGACATCACCGCCAACAACAAAAGCATCGCCCCCAAGGACAAGAGCAAAAATGGTACAGTCAGCTTCTTCGACACTCAAATGCGCCTTCGTGTTTGGTGGCAGATTCTGCTGATGGACGGCCGGGTGGCCCAGCTATCCGGCCAGGCCCGTAATCTCGGCAACAACCTGCCCGACGACCCACTGCCAGCCAACCTCAACGACAGCGACATCAATCCCAACATGACGGGTGCCCCGCCGCCGATTCAAGACCGGCCCACGGAAATGGTCTTTTGTCTCTTGCGTTACGAGATGGGAAAGCTCTTGTTTACTAAAGGCAGCATCTTGCACGACCCTAAGTCGACGATTGCCGAGCGCGATGCCATCATTGACGACCTCACCAAGCATTTCAAAGAAAAGTACCTCGCATTTCTTGACCCTGCTATACCGCTTCACCAGATTGCCGCGGCCGGAGCCCAGGCTGCCGTCGACAAGATGCGCCTCATGGCCCACCACCCTGGCCAATACCCCGGCAAGGGCATGTCGATGCCGCAGTCCGAGCACGACATGCTGTTCAAGATCAGTGTCAACATGGTCGACGTGCTTGTGCAAGGTTTTACGGCAACGCACCTGGAGCACTTCAAGTGGCACATTGACGTGTACTTTCAGCTCGACGCCGTGGTGTTTATGCTGATTGAGTCGCAGAGCCAGCCGCCTAATGGCGAACTTGTCGACAAGGCATGGGAACTGGTTGCAGAAGTGCTGCAGTATAAGCGGCACCTTGTCCAGGATCAGGATGAACTGGGACGAGCTGTGCGACAGCTTGTTCTGAGGGCCTGGGAGTCGAGAGAGCGTCGAGCACGGAAGGAGAATCCAAGTGCACCTCTACCTACACCGCCTGCTACTGTCGCGGAGCTATTGTCAGAAATGCGCCAGCGGAGGCGAGGCCTGCGGCAGCAAAAGCGGCATAAAACGACTGGTGGGAACGATGCACCGGCGACCGACAATGTATCGGAGCCTGGGTCTGATGCAGAAGGCGAGGCCGGGGATGAGGCTAATGGCGGAGGAGCGACTCAGCTAGGAAACACCATTGCTGAACCTGCTGCATCTATCGTTCCATCTATGGACGAAACGCTGTCGGGCCTGGCACCGTCATTGGACTTTCAGTATCCTACGACTGGCTCTTCTAGCCTCGACACATCCCCATTTTCATCTTTCAACGACATGGACGTGCTTGGCTGGGAAACGACTGACTGGGACTCGTGGGGCTATTGGAACCAGCTTCTGCAGGGACAGACGTGAAGGAGTTCAATTTCAATGAAAGAAATGAGGGCGATCATTTCCCATCATATAAGCAATTAAATCCAATTGTCCGTCAAAGAAAAACAAAGAGCAAATCCTCCGGAACATTCGACCCAATCTTCCGAAATGGCCAGTCGGCCTAAATTTTGGCGTGCTTACTTTGTTGTTTTGGTGGCATTTTCGCAAATTTTGGCAGCCTATTAGTGTAAGTCGGCGCTTTCGGGATTTTCGCGCACATCCACCCAATTTTTGTGAGGGCCGGTCGGTCATTTCGGTATTTTGGATATTCTACATATTGATCGTGACGCGCTCACTTTTCGACATGACTTTCTTTTGATTTTTATCATCCAGATTCCGAACAACCATCTGTTTCTCTCATTACATATTCCATTTGTTTATTCTCTGTTTTCAATTCTGTCGACTACACTCTACAATTATCCCTAATCAACAACCCAACAACAACCTCCTCATGACGACATATATGGAAATGGAGTCGAGGCCAACGACAGCCGCTGTCGACGATCAAAAAAGGGCATCCGAAGACCGAAATGGCGACAGCAGAGATAGTTCTGCCAAGATTGTTGGCGATGCAGAGGCTTCTGTCGAAAAGACGGAAGAGCAGGAGTACCCTCCGATGAGGACTCTTGCTGTTGTCATGGCTGCTCTCTACCTCGCCATGTTTCTGGTTTCTCTTGTAAGTTGACTCACTCTTCCAAGAGCAGTCCAAATTTCAAATGCTGACATATTCTAGGACCGCATTATTATCTCCACGGCCATTCCCCAAATCACCGACGAATTCCACTCCATCAACGACATTGGCTGGTACGGCAGCGCGTACGTCCTATCTAGCTGTGCCACGCAGCTTCTGTTCGGCCGGTTCTATGCTTTCTACAAAAACAAGGTTGTCTTTCTGGCCGCCATTGTCCTCTTCGAGATCGGCTCAGCCTTGTGCGGTGCCGCTCCCAATTCGACCGCTTTCATTCTCGGGCGTGCCTTGGCTGGTGCTGGAGCCGCAGGTGTCATGGCCGGCGCCATTGTGATTACGATCCCGCTTGTGCCACTTAACAAGCGGCCCGTGTACCAGAGTATGCTCGGCGCCATCTTTGGCGTGTCGTCGGCTATTGGCCCATTGATCGGCGGTGCCTTTACGACAAATGTGCACTTGACCTGGCGGTGGTGTTTTTACATCAACCTGCCCATTGGAGGCGCATCGATTGTGCTCATTATTTTGTTCTTGCACCTGCCTCAGCCGCCACGTTCGCATGCCCTGCCAGCCATTGAAAAAGCCAAGCGGATGGACCCCATCGGCACACTCCTGTTTACGCCTTCGGTCGTTTGTTTCTTGCTGGCCCTCCAGTGGGGTGGCACAACGTACCCTTGGAACAGTGGCCGGGTGATTGCACTGTTTGTTGTTTCGGGAGTTTTGTTCCTGGCCTGGATCGCCAGCCAGGCATGGCTCGGCAGCGAATATGCCACCGTCCCGGGCCGCATCATCAAGCAGAGATCGGTGCTTGCTGCTTTCTTCTCGTCCATGTGCAACGGCGGTGTTTTGCTGTCGTTTAGCTATTATCTGGCCGTCTGGTTCCAGGCGATCCAAGGCGTCGACGCCCTGCAGTCGGGTATCCGGTCACTGCCGTTTGTGCTGGCGCTCGTTGTGGCGTCGATTCTGGCTGGCGGTCTGACGACGCGCTTTGGCTACTACACGCCCTTTGCCATTGCGAGCTCGTGCCTGCTGGCCATTGGCATGGGCCTGTCGACGACGCTGCGGGTGGACAGCGGACACAGCAAGTGGATCGGGTACCAGGTGATTGGTGGTCTGGGCATGGGATTCGGCATGCAGATGCCGAGCCTGGCGGCACAGACGGCGCTCCCGCAGGCAGATGTTCCCGTGGGCGCCTCCCTCATGTTCTTTGGCCAGGGCCTGGGCGGCTCGGTGTTTTTGTGCGTGACGCAAAGCATCTTTTTGCAGCAGCTCTTCAAGGACCTGTCCAAGGTAATGACGGACGCGGCAGCTCGACTGCTGGTCAACACGGGCGCGACAGCGATCCGATCGGCCGTGCCGGCGGACTTGCTGCCGGCGACGTTGTTCCAGTACAACAAGGCACTGACGACGGCGTTTTACGTGCCGCTGGCTGTGGCCAGTTTCAGTATCATCCCGGCGCTGTGCTACGAGTGGAAGAGCGTCAAGAAGGCGCGGGAGGCCATGACGGAGCAGCAGGAGCCGGCCGCCACTACAAAGGAGGCCGATGATGGCAGCAATGCAGTTTAAGTTGAGCACTCTTTGAGTGAGGGAATGCATATAGAAGCGTAATTAGACAAGACTAGAGAATATACCACTCCTACAAAAGCTCCGTCTTTGAAAGCAAAAGTGAACCGTAAAATGAAACCTCAAACGCCAGACTATGCAAAGGATATATCGCGAAACAAAAATACACGTAGCACTCTCATCCAAATACAGGCAGAAAGCAAAGTCTACTCCGCCAACATGGGCTCTTCTGTCTTGAGAGACAAGTTGCGCAGGCTCTCAGTCGTCTCGTCTTCCAGGGCTTCTTGTGCAAGCTTGTCAGCCTCGGATGTGGGCACGGTTCCTGCCGCCTCCAGCCGTTTCCGCGTCACTTCGGCCTCGGCTTTCTGTGCCTCTTCTTTCTTGCGGTCTTCGGCCTCGTTGACCTTTTGGGCTGCGGCCTCGGCGACGCGCTGCTCTTCCTTTTCGAGCTCGGCCAGCTCGTCGTCGATCTCGGCCTCGTCGACGACGATACCGCCCGCTGTTGCCGAAGGGTCGACCAGAATGCTGTTGATCTCATCGGCAGCCTCCATTTGGTCACGCAGACGATCGACAACGCCCTCGACACCCTCGGCGCCGCCGACCTGGGCATTGAGCGACTTGAGGGCATCAGCGCTCGCGGCCATGGCCTGGACGACCTGGACCTGGCCCGAGGCCTGCTCGATCTGGGCAGCGGTGGCCTCGAGCTGGGCCAGCGTCGCAAAGCGTGTTGTTAAAGCTGACTCGGCCTGCTTCTTTTGCTTGAGGGCGGCTAGAGCGGCCACGCGGTTTTTGCGCAGGACGGCGTCGCGGACTGTGACGGTCAGATCGTCGATGCGTTTGCTGAGGACGCCCGTCTGGTGGGTCAAGGAGTCGATCAGCTCTCTAAGCTGGGCGACGGCGCGGTCTTCTTCTGTAATGGTGTTGTCGTTATCACCAGAAGAACCCCTCAACTTGACGACATGACCGTCATACACCACCAGGTTCTTGTCGCGGGACATGAAGGCTAGCAAGACATTCAAGTCCATGTCCGAGAGGCGGGGCTGCTGGACAGCTGAGCCCACAGGTAAACCACTATCTTCTCCCAAAATAGCACCGGGTGCCGAGAAGATGCGCTTGAAATGGGCCACAGACCAAACGCGCTCAAATGTCGATCGTGCATCGGCCGTCTTATCGGCAAACGCAGCCGCCGCCGCCTCAACGTTGGCCAAGACAACAAGCTGGTCTGGTGCAATGCGTCCTCCACTACTTTGTAAAACAGAGAATGCAGCTGCACTGTTTGCCGCCGCATTCTGTTGTGCCTGGCCATTTCCACCGTCAATCACGCCCAGTCTATGCAAGCCCCATGACAACGCGTGAAACGGCAGGCCGACAGCCCATGCTGACCACGACCGCCGGTTGTAAATGCTCTCCTTGGCCCGCAGGAATGCCTCGAGCGGGACGAGGTCGCGCTCTTGGACAGCTTCTTGGATCACGGCATCGAGGGCGAGTGGCCGTCCATAGCGGTCGCTCTGCAGGGCATCGAGGAGAGGCTGGCCGGCCGTGAGGACGAAAAAGTTGCGGGCGGCCGTGGACGCGGTTGTTGACGATTTGGACTTTGCCTTTGGGGCAATCACTGACGCAGACGGAGGAAGCATGCCACCCTTGACGAGTGAGCCGAGTGCTCGACGCCATGCAGCGACATTGGCGGCATAGCCTTCTGGGTTGGTGGTGCGCAGGCCGCGGAAATCTGAGTAGAGTGCGGGGAGGCGGGAGCGGGTGAAGCCGTCCTCCTGCCAGACGAGAAACTGGATGCGCTGCGTGTTGGTGGTCATTGTGGAAGGGGAGAGGCGTAAAGGTTTTTCGAGATAAAGGGATAAGAAAAGGGACGAAAGACAAGTCGAGGAATCGAAAGTAAGGAGTCGAAAGTCGTGAACGAGACGACCACTTCACGCGTTTTTAATAGACGCAGAGCGTGTCGTGGTCCACAGAGTCGTATTAGGTAGACAGGCAGTCGAACAGGGGTTCGTCGAGATGCCGTTTGTTGCCTGAGGGCTCTGAGGCAGAAGGCTGAATGAAGGCTGAAGCTGTCCCGCGATTTTGGGATGTTGGATGTGACAATGACGCAGGGATGTTTTTGTTTTGTTCGTTGTTGGTTGGTTGGCAGAGCAGTGGGGGGGCCTGAAGCCAGGAATTTGCGAGAGTGGTTCCCCTATCAGTGCCTGTATTTACAGGCCATCCTAGCGTCCTGTTGTGCCTTATTTAGCGCTCGCCACTGTCAGCACGTGCTATCGCGGTGACACTGTGGGGCTTATCGCCGTACTATCGCCACACCGCGAACTGACGTCGCCATCGAACTCCTTCCCCGAGTTCGAAATTCGACTTCAACTTCCCCAGCTCAACTCAACCTTCTCACCATGACCCAATGAACGCACACATGGCTGTGCTCAACTCTTCTGTCGATAGCCCGGCGGACGCCACAAGCCTGGCCAGCAGCCAGAGCACGGCGACACTGCCGGACGCGACAAAGTCGACAACCAAATCCACATCGAAACAGACAAACACAACAACTCACCACAGCTCCAACAACATCCCTTCGAACCAACCCTTCCCCCAACTACGAAACAATGCGAGTGCCGACGCAGACAGCGATGGCTACGCCGAGTCGCTAGGCGAGGGAGGAGCCGCCTCGATCTCAAAAACACTCAAGATGACCAAGGTCACAGACGGCGGCGCAGGTGCTGGCGACGATAATGACGACGACGAAGATCCAGCCGTGGCGCGGCCATTTTTAAGGACGGCAAGCCCTGACAATGGCAGAAAAAGGACGGAGGGTGAAGACGAAGACGAGGACGATTATGACGGAGAGGAGGGGGACGAAGGCGACGAAACTGGCGACGGCGAAGAGACATATTCCGATGATGATGAAGAAGACGAAAATGGCGACGAAGAGACTGTTGCCAACGAAGAATCGGCCACAGCGAAAGGAAGAGGAAGTCCGAATGAGGCAAGGACAGGGCCAGACGCTGGCACAGAAGGCGGCCGGGCAGGCGCATCCAGTCGACCAGGGGGTGATCGCGTACGACGAAGGGCCACCGCTCAAAGTGCCCGATCGGCCGCCAAGTCAGCTCGATCAGCCCGCGCCGCCGCCAATCACGAGCGCATGGGCCACAAGATGCACAAGTTCACACTCTACGAGACCGCCAGCCGTTACTATATCGTGGGCGAGGACGTCACAGGCAGACGGTTCCGCGTCCTCAAGATCGACCGCACAACGACCACGGCCGACGATGCCGAGCTCGGCGTGACGGACGACAAGATTGTCTACAGCCAGAAGGAGATGGTGCAGCTGCTGGACACAATCGACGACGGCAACCGCGGCACGGGTGGCATCAAGCTGCGATGCACGACATGGGGCCTGCTGGGATTTATCAAGTTCACGGGGCCCTACTACATGATGCTCATCACGAAGAAGTCGACCGTGGCTGTCATTGGTGGTCACGTCGTCTACCAAGTGGCCGGCACCGAGCTGATCCCTCTGACACCCGGACGAGGGGCCAATGTCAGTGCCAGTGTCAACAGTGGTGGCGGAGGCGGAGGAGGCAGTGGGAACGCTGCTGGAGGCGGTGGAGGCAGCAGTGGCGGCAATGACGGGAGCCACGGCACAAGCGGTCATCACAGCGCAACGCACGCCGATGAAGTGCGCTTCCTAAATATTCTGAACCACGTCAACCTCACCCAGTCCTTTTACTTTAGCTACTCGTACGACATTACGCACACGCTTCAGCACAACATCACGCAGGAACGTGCCGCTTTGGCAGATGGTCGGCGATGGTCGTCCGACGAGGCACACAATACCATGTTTGTCTGGAATAGCCATCTCCTCCAGCCAGCTGTCGATGCGCTCGCGTCGCCCTTTGACTGGTGCCGGCCCATTACGCACGGCTACATTGACCAGGCGTCTATTTCCATCTACGGGCGCACCGCCTACGTGGCTATTATCGCGCGTCGGTCTCGCTACTTTGCCGGTGCGCGGTTCCTCAAACGCGGTGCCAACGATATGGGATATGTGGCCAACGACGTCGAGACGGAGCAGATTGTGTCTGAGGCCAGCACGACCTCATTCCATTCGCCTGGCCGCCGTCTGTTTGCCAATCCGCAGTACACGTCCTATGTACAGCATCGTGGCAGTATTCCCTTGTACTGGACACAAGAAAATACGGGTGTCACTCCCAAACCGCCCATTGAGCTAAATCTAGTCGATCCATTCTACAGTGCCGCCGCTCTGCACTTTGACAATCTGTTTGCGCGCTACGGCTCGCCCATTTACTGTCTTGACCTCGTCAAGTCGCGGGAAAGCACACCGCGCGAGAGCAAGCTACTCGTCGAGTTTACGCGCGCCATTCACTATCTGAACCAGTTCCTTCCCGCCGAAAAGCGCATTATCCACCATGCCTGGGACATGTCGCGCGCCAACAAGAGCCACGATGTCAATGTCATTCGCGTGCTCGAGGAGATTGCCGAGACGGTCGTGGCCACCACGGGCTTCTTCCGGAATGGAGAGGGAGATGGCACGGTGTCTACCCCAAAGACAGATGACGCTCCCTCAGACAACTTTCCCCAACAAGCCCGCGTGCAAAACGGCGTGGCGCGCACAAACTGCATCGACTGTCTCGACCGCACCAACGCCGCGCAGTTTGTCATTGGCAAGTGTGCCCTCGGCCACCAGTTGCACGCCCTCGGGATATTGGATGAGCCGACGGTCGATTGGGAGACGGACGCTGTCAATTTGTTTACACACATGTACCATGACCACGGCGACACGATTGCGGTGCAATACGGCGGGTCGCAGCTCGTGAACACGATGGAGACGTACCGCAAGATCAACCAGTGGACGAGCCACTCGCGCGACATGCTCGAGACGTTCAAGCGGTACTACAACAACTCGTTCTTGGATGGCCAGCGCCAAGAGGCGTACAATTTGTTCCTGGGCAACTATATCTATACTCCCGGCCAGCCTATGCTCTGGGACTTGCCCACCGACTATCATCTTCACCATGCCGATCCACGACGGCGGCAACAGCCCGGAGCTGGCCGTGGGGGGCGTAACTATATCCATTGGTTCACGCCCGAGAACCTGCGGCAGCGCACTCTGCCGCCATTACCGGCAGTAAGGGCACAGTCTTCCATGACTGTCGCGGCCCGAAAACAACCTCAGCCCCAGTTCAAGCGCAAGCGCAACGGCCAGCCCAAATTCAAGCGCAACATTAGCAGCCGCAGCGCCGCCAGCAATTCGTTGATGTCGAGCTCGACATCGGGCTCGAACAACCTTGCAACAGACGACTACTGGCTCGAATTCTACCGGCCGTATTTCTTGTCGTCGTTTGCCAAGATGTTTACGTTCAAGATCAAGTCCACGATCAAGTACATCCCCATCCGCTCGGCTCGCGACGGCCAGTACGATCTGAGCCCCTTCAAGGTGCGCAGCGAGATTGGCCATCATGGAGAAAAAGGAGGCGATGGAGATTCAGCTAGCGTGAAAGCGAGTAACCGCCGGCGCAACGGCCACCGCAAAGAAGTGTCGTTTGTCACGCCGCACGATGTGGCGAGTGCCAGACTTTCCGTCGACGAGCGCGACGAGACAGCTAGCATTGCCAGTGTGACTAGCGGCGGTACAGCGGGTGGTCTGCGGAACTGGCTGAGCCCGTCGTCGGCTGGAGCTGGCCCTGATAGGAACTCGGATGCAGCTTCGATTGCCGGCAGTGTGCAGTACCAGCAGCAGGGCAAGCACAATCTTCTCAAAGAAGGTGCTGCCCCAGGCAGCTCGGCCAATGGCGGCTCTATGGCAGCCGCCACGACAGCCACTACAGCGGCCACCATTTTGTCCTCGCCGTCGCGCAGTGCCGCTGATCTGCACGGCAATGGCTCTGCCTCAGCCAGCCACAACGGGCGCGGCCATACCCGCAACAGCAGCAGCGTTGCCACGACGCTCGACACGACCATGGTCGCCAACAGCGGCGGTCTCCTGACTTTTTTTGAGTCGGGCGACCCGCGGCAGCGGCCCAAGCAGTCGGCCGTCGATAAAGCCAGGGCGGCCCAGCTCACATTTGCCAAGATGGTCCAAGACTCGCTTAATCCGTCGGTCCAGGAGACCGAAGACTACGAGCGGTACATTAGCCACCCGCAGAACCTGCAGATTGTCGTATCGACGGACGAGCAGGTCAACGGGGCCGGCGGTGTCAATGTCAACGCCAACGGTAGTAATGGCGGCGGTGTCGTGCCCCCAATCAGCGCCGCCAGCAATGAGGAGTACCAAGAGTATGTCAACGGCAGCTGGAAAACGGACGGGCTGGGGATGACTTTTGCCGAGCCGGCCCCGCCTGCACCAACAAACGCTCTCACAACCTTTCCCTCTATCCCCGTTATGCCTGAGGACCACCCCGACGATGAGGTGGCCGTCTATGGCGAGCTATTAAGAGTCCCGGAGAACCCGCTGACGGTCACTGAAGGCGACGCACAAAAGAAGCGGTACAAGGCCTACCGCAAGTGGCTGCGCGGCAAATCACTCTTCAAACAGCAAATGGTGGATGCATGAGCATATGTGTAGAATTTGGTTTCATTTGAGCTGCCTACTTCGTCTACCCTCAACTACTCTCGTCCAGTCTAAAGAGAGGGCCTAGCCTCTTCTCGCTGGCAACGAGTGGTCCGACGGCCAGCTGAACATCTACTCCGGCCACTCGCATAATCGCCAGCAGCGTGTCGGCCGCTTTTGTCAGCTGTGCTTTGAGGGATGCTGTCCCTTTTTGGCCTTTCTGGTCTTTCTTGTATTTTTTGTCCTTCTTGGACACGTCCTTTTGCTCCTCCACCAACAACCAGCACAGCATCAGCATCTTGAGCGTCTCCTCCTGCCACGGCGTCTTGGCCAGCCGTGGCCAGCAGGACGAGAGTGTTGTTTGGAGGGCGTCAAGGCCCGCCGCCACGGCCGGCTTGTACCGCATGGCAAACGGGTCCGTCAGGATCGTGGCATACATTGGCATAAGGTCCTGTACGTGGTGTTAGTCCCAGTCCTTTTTTTTTTTGTATATCGTCCATATACCCAATAATGATAATGATATGGTTTCACGTCCTACCTTTAAGTGCTTGACAGCGTAGATGCCCATGGCCTCGACGATGCGGCCGGCCTGGCGAACAAGCTCCTCCACGATATGGATGTGTTCGCTGGCGTGGAAGTAGCCGGTGTAGATACCTTCTCGTAAAATGCGGTCTAAGAGGGCGGCCTCTGCTTTGGATGGGAGTCCTTTGGCGGAGCCTGTACTTGACGTATTGTCGCCCGCCCCTGCCGCTTTCGACAGGCTGAGCAGCGCTGTATATGCCGGCCCCAGTAGTTGTAGGGACTCTTCTTCGGGTGTCAACCTGGGCAAGAATAGCAATGTTGGGAACACGGCATCGGCCAGAACGCTGACCAGGCCTGTTGTGTGGAGGAGTGCGCCATTGTTGGGGACAGCCGCAATAAAGTCGTTGAGCAGGCCCAAACCCCTCGCACGAATCGGCGTCTCTGGCTCTTCCACGAGGGCCAGCAGGACAGGAATAAAAAGTGGCCAGTTTGTGCGCACGAGACTGCCATCTTTCTGAGCCTCGTGGACAGCCCATGCAAAGACGGAAATGGCCCGCAGGTCGACATACTTCCACGGTTTTGTGAGGGGTGAGTCGGCGGTCGTGTCACCTTTGGAGGTAGTGGCCGTGTCTTTGTCTCGCCCGCTGACATTGTTGCCCACAAACGCGGCTTTGCGTCCAGACTCGGTCACTGTCGCCGGCCGTGAACGGGCAAATAGTGGCCGCAGGTACTGCTTGAGGATGCCGTCGACGATAAAGTCCGCTTTGGCGGGGCCGTCGAGGTGTTTTCCCAATATTTCGGCTGCCTTTTCGGCCGCATCATCGGTCGTCCACGGCTGGCCCTTGTCGGAGAGGGCTGCGATAGTGTACAGAAGCTGTGCGTCTTCTTGTGTGATGTCGTCACCGTCGTCCCCCGCCTCCTTCCCTGACGAGAGGCCAATCTCTTCCAAGAAAGCCAAGGCCTCCTCGGCGACCGACCGGCATCGAAGTGCAATCTTGTCTCGCCGCGCCACAGTCTCGGGGTCGTCCGTGTGCACTACCTCGCCCGCCTCTGCTTTTGACTCGGCGACTGTATCGATGGGCGACAAGACACGCGTAACAAACCGGCGGATATTCCTGCGTGCCTCTGTATCTTTGGTTGCGCCCTCGTCGTCGTCACCCTTCCTCAACCGACTCGGTTCTGCTCGTACACAGGAGATCAGAGCAAGCACATATTGCGTCTTGTCCTCGTCTTCTGGCCGCGCCAGGTGTTCACTCAGCTCGCTCAATGTGTATGAGGCGGGCAGGTCTGTTCATATTAGCAGGCGCATTCATATCATGTCCTTTCTGCGCTGACGTACAATCTGATAAAGAGCCGATGGCTTTGGCGCTGGGCAGATTGCTGCCCTGCAGCTGGTTCGTCGCCCGCCGCAGCTCAACAAACGGGCCGTCCATGGCGGTGTGAATGTGAAAGGCGGATATTTCACGTGTATTTTTGTCTGATTTATGGTTGGGGTTGAATTCAGACAGAAATAAAGTCGAGCTGGGTCGGATTCGAAGCTGCCTGGATGACGACGTCAAAACTGACCAATGCGGTGCGGGCGCTGAGTTGGGAAAATCGTCACAAGGCTGAATTTACAGCGGACTTAACGGCCGCCAGCACAAATCGCCACAGCAGCCAACCAGACACAATTCACCATCACAACCAATTTTTCATGAATAAATTTGGTGATGACTTCAAAACTTTTGATATTATGACCCTCTATGATATTGCCCCAAACTACCAAATGTAAATCCAAACGCCGTAAAGACAAAAGTCCTCAATGTGAATAAATGAAACAAGCCTGCACAACACGACCTAACTGCTATCTTCGGCCGACTCCTTGAGAGCGGCCACGATAACTTGGTCCGCCTGTCTTGCTGCGTGCAATGCCTTGTCCAGCATCTTCAAGTGCAGTGTCCCGTCAGACGAGGCCGGCAGATCGCCCTTGAGCCACAGGTTGGTGACTTCGTCGCGGTTCGGCAGGTAAGCAACACAGCACGCCGCCACAATCTTGCCATGCTCTGCCGGCACGGGGTCGACGACCAGCGCGCTCTCTTTCGATTCGTCCTCACCCTCAATCACCGCCGCCACACCGCCCGACACCGTGTCGACGCAGTCAATGCCCGCGTCCGCCAGCGCCGCCGACGCCACCGTAATGCACCCGCTCAGCACGTTCATCAGGCCCCACAGCTCCTCGTCTGGGTCCGTGGCGGGCGACGACCGGTCCTGGTCCGCTTCGATGACGGAAACAACAATATCCACGCCGCTCTTGGGCCAGCGGTCGCCCAGGATGGCGCCGCGCAGCGACGTCTCCAGGTGCACGGCCAGATCCCGCTCCGACGTGTCCCGCAGGTACCCGCGGCGCTCTTTCGTGGCAAACGGCGCATACTTGACGTGTGTCGACAGGATCAGGTGCGGCGAAAACGGTGTGGACCTCGGCAGCGCGCGGGGGCCGTGGACCGTGCAGCTGAGCTTGAGGCCCGATGCGCCGGGGACGGCGCCAGAACTCAACTCAAGGTAGGCCGAGCCCGATGCCGACGGTGTGACGCCCGTTTGGAGGTCTATACGATGTTAGAAGAGAGCATTTTTACTCTCAGAAAGCCGGGGGTACTCACAGATCTTCCGTATTATGTCGTTTGGCCGTGATCTCTGAGACACCTTGGCCACCTGTGCGCGCTCCTCCTTTGAAAATACCGGTGCAAACGTGGCACCGACCGGCCCGTTTACTCGTCTCCGGTCTGCCATCGTGATGTGTGATGTATAGATGTGGATATGGTTGTGGAAGACAAGACTCGAAGCAGATGCCTTAGGAAAGATGACGGTATATATTTGGTAGGCAATGAGGATATTTCTGCTGTCGAGAGATTTAAAAGTTGTCTGAATAAAGTAGAACGGCCGTCTTTGAGGGCTTGAAAAATATTATTCTATATTTTCTGTTAATTTGTCTTGATTTCGTTCAAGTCTTCGTTTTCATCGCTGGCAAAAAAGATTGAAGGTTGAAAGGCCCTGCGATGAAGTTTTGGCAGTATCGTTGAAAGAGAGGCCTAATCCAGACTAGCGCGCTTTTGTTGACAGCTCAAGCCTCACCGCCTTAGCCACAAACACCCACTCTGCTTCCCGCTACAATAAAATCTCCTCGAGAAAAAAATGTTGCTGAACTTTTTCTGCTCTTCCTTCTTCCCTCTCAAAAACTTCTTTTGGCTGCACCAACATTGACAATGCCACGACCGCGTCCACGAGCTGGGAGGCCGTGATCGAGGAGTGGCATTAATTTGTTAGCATTCTTTTATTCTTCATTTTCATTTCTTTCTTCTTGTTTTTCTCCTCATTGATCTGGCTCAATCGGCGGTAGAAAGTTCTATCGTCGTCTCGACAGCTCCAGCTTCAACATGCCAAAAGAGGCACAACTAACAAAGGTAAGCAAGCTCGCAAGCTTCCAGCTCCATGGGACACCTTCTCCCACCCTCAAAACATACATCTCCTCCCCTCTCCTAGCTAGTGATGATACTTTTTCCACTGTTCCCGCGACACACCGTGAGCGATTCGAACAACATGCACTACCATCTGAAGCTTTTCCTTTCCATACACTTGCTTTTTTCCTCACTCTTCTCGGACCAAGTGTGGACAGCTGTGCTAACATTGCTGAAGACAGTTTTACTCTTGCCAGTGCAAGCAACTCGACCTTCTTATCGATATCCAAAGTGTAAGTTCCAACATGCCTTTTACTTGCACGGAAAACGCCACACGGCAAAACAACAACAGCATCGTCTCGTGTTCATATGATGATACACATAATTAATCAGTTCTGCTTCTGAACTTCTTGATGACAACCTTATACCACTTACCAAATATATCTGATCCTACACACGAGACGATGCTGCATTCTTCTATTTTTCTCTCAAGGTCAATGTTGATGTCCACTGGCTAACATCGACAGACACTCACAGTAGTACTTTGGACGATACAGACCTGGCCATCATTAGCCTTCCATCTCTTCCAAAGGGTTAGTTCGAGGCAATCACCTCTCCACATGCACTTCAGACTGCACAAACAAACACACAAACTACGAAAAACAACCACACCAACAAAGCACATGATGACACTCGCTTATCCATTCAATTATACCTGGAGCCATGCTATCCTCCCGCACCCGAGCAGCGGCGGCTTAACTTTTGTTTTTGTCTATTATCGTTTGATAAAAGATGAAGCAATTGCGCGGCCGTCGTGTTGTGAGGACCGGTGGTGGAGTCTTGCTTTTCCGTCACTGGGAGCTTGTAATTTTGGCTACAGCGCTGGGCCTCCGTGTAGACCGTCTTGGTCTGCATGTCTGGTCTGGCCGGCTTTGGGTACAGGACTAAAACGGCTTGTCTGATCTTCTTTTCTCTCTTGACATTTTGTCAAATCTTTCATCTTCACGCTGCCTTTTGTGCATTCTCAAAAAAAGGACCCCAGCTAACAAGATGGCAATAGGTCTCAGAATTTGCCTTGGAGCTACACTGTGCACAGCATAGAATGTCTCAAGAAAACAAGGAACAGTCCACGGTAAGTCGGCCAAGCTTCTGGTAGTAGAAGTCTTGAAGATTCGGTAGATGCAATTGTAAATATGCTACAAGAAAATATAAAGAATTACGAAACTCGCTTCCTGAATAATCACTTCTGTCAACTTGCATGCAAATTTCTCTCCTGAGTACGTAGCTATCTCTGCGCCCGTCTGGGGCCCACCCTGCATCAAATAGTGAAAATCGGGAAATTGGCATTCTGATATCAATCTTCTTGAAGGGAAAAGCCAAGATCTCGTTGATACAGAAGTCCAAGATACGCCATTTGAGGTGGAATCACGTGATGCGACCAGCCCCTGGAACGGCGCAGAAATAGGGGTCAATTCTCAATTCTGGCCCAGCTTTTTTGCCAGGAACCAGCTGTCGCACGCTGTAAATCTGGGCATCAGTGTTGGACCCACTGCCTTCAAACAAACAGCTTCGAGCCTATGATTGGGGGTTACAGCGCCGGTGACCAGCGCTAAGAATAGGGGCGCGGCAATTAGGAAACTTAAGAGAGCCCTGTTAGGATAAGGAACGCGTTAGAAGCATACTGACTTTTTTCTTGACCATTTTAGTGGGAAGGAGCTGTCTTCAGTCGCGTCGTGACGGGAAAGAGCCAGCGTGGGATGCTCATGGAAGGAAGGCGTGAGAGACACATTTCAATGCAAAAAGACTACAAAACAGGCAAGAATATGTGAGCAACCTGTCAGCAAGGGAGGAAGGAGCGAAAGAGTGGGAGCTGCACAGGTTTTGCAGGTTACAGAATTGCAGAACCCGCAAGCAGTAAAGCCCCCCATTCCAGCTGGGCCAACCAGCACAAAAGCGTATCCCAATTTCACGAGGCTGATGCAGGACACCTATCCGCTTAATTTTCTCTTTTTTCGTATTTTTTCTGCATATTATTTTAATTCCCTAGGGGCAAGGGCACGGTTTCCCTCTCCCTGTGCTCCTTGTGTTCGTTTGTTCCTTCTCACCTTCTACGCAACCTCCACCTATCCTTTTCGTGTCCCACAGAATACGACTGCCCAAACCGATGCGACCACTCGCGACTACCCTGTTCGTCCACGACCGCCAACCTGGCCTGGCCACCAATTCCATTCTCGACCATCCCCAATTTACCCTCACGGCCCCCTCGCCAAACTATTACACCTTTTTTTCTTGACACCTTTTTTCCGTCATTGTATCTATGACCTACCACTGACTGGCCAGTGTCTGCCATTCCTCTTCCATTCTTTTCTTATTTTGCTTCTTTTTTGCATTTCCAGTCCTTCTTTCAATTCTATCCCTTCCTTTTTGGCTCGTCTGTAGACCCGGCCACCTCTCGACGTCCCCCTTTTCTCCCGGTGCCGTCGTTTTGCTTGCTAGGTTTCCCTTTACGGACGGGTGGATTTTCTTGGACCTGTCTTTTTTTACTTGACGGAGTACTTTTTTCCCTCGACCTTTTTATCCGAACTCCCCTCCCCCCTTTCGACCTTTTGACGACACATCCACGGCCGAACCCGAATCGAGGCATCGCCAATCCTTCCATCTCGACTCCGACGACATCCCATCTCGATCGGCTGTCGACATCTTCTCCCACGGCGCTCCGAAATCGAATCGAGACGCGCCTTTTAGCAGGACATATTGACGAAGATTGAGAAGTGAGAGAAAGAGCGCGCGAGACACGGATACGGAAGACCCGCGAGCTTCGACGACAGCAAGAGCTAGCTCTCTGTCCATCCCTCCAACCACGACCTCGGGCGTGAGCTTTTGCACGCGCGCCATCCTCCTCCCATCATCATAATCATCACCTCCAACTACCGCATGCCATGTTGCCCTCCTACGCTGCTTCGGGGTCCAAGGTGACCCCAAGACACAATGCTGCCGCCGCCAGCTTCTCCAACGGCTACCCGCGAAACTCCAACACATTAGAGTTCTCGCCGCATAGGTACGACCTAATGTGCCGTGATGTCTTGCTGTCGCCCAATTTATCCGTATGCTAACTACTACTCTCCGTCAGATTTCAACCACGCAATTCTCCCCCATCCCTTCGCCGGCGACGGAAGCTACTCGCACGACTCGGCATTGTCACCGCCCTCGTCCTCTTTGGCGTCTTCGTCTGGCCCGCCGCCCCTGTCATGTCCCTCTTCTCCCTGAACTTCCTTACCTCTGGCGACCGCATCGACCTCGAGACCGTCCGCTACTATGACCTGTCTAACGTCCAGGGCACCGCGCGCGGCTGGGAGCGCGAGGAGCGCATCCTGCTGTGCGTGCCCCTGCGCGACGCCGAGGCCCATCTGCCCATGTTCTTCTCGCATCTCCGCAACTTTACCTACCCGCACCACCTCATCGACCTGGCTTTCCTGGTTTCCGACTCCAAGGACCACACCCTCGAAATGCTCGTCAAGAACCTCGAGTCCATCCAGGCCGACACTGACTCCACCGAGCACTTTGGCGAGATCTCCATTCTCGAAAAGGACTTTGGCCAAAAGGTCAACCAGGACGTCGAGTCGCGCCACGGCTTCGCTGCCCAGGCCAGCCGTCGTAAGCTCATGGCCCAAGCCCGCAACTGGCTGCTCAGCGCCTCGCTGCGCCCTTACCACTCGTGGGTGTACTGGCGTGATGTCGATGTCGAGACTGCTCCCTTTACGATTTTGGAGGACCTGATGCGCCACAACAAGGACGTCATTGTGCCCAATGTCTGGCGTCCGCTGCCCGACTGGCTGGGTGGTGAACAGCCTTACGATCTGAACTCTTGGCAGGAGTCGGAGACGGCTCTGGCTCTGGCTGACACGCTGGATGAGGACGCCGTCATTGTCGAGGGATATGCCGAGTACGCCACGTGGCGCCCGCATCTTGCGTACCTGCGCGACCCCTACGGCGACCCGGACATGGAGATGGAGATTGACGGTGTTGGTGGTGTCAGTATTCTGGCCAAGGCTCTGGTGTTCCGTCATGGTGTGCACTTCCCTGCGTTCAGTTTCGAGAAGCACGCAGAGACGGAAGGTTTCGGCAAGGTGAGTTTTGTTACCTTTACCCCATTTTTCATACAAACAAGTACTAACCTTTCACAGATGGCAAGACGTATGGGTTTCTCGGTTGTCGGTCTGCCCCACTACACCATCTGGCATTTGTACGAGCCCAGTCTGGACGATATCCGCCACATGGAGGAAATGGAGGCCGAGCGCATTGCCCGTGAGCAAGAAGAGAAGGAGAAGGCTGAGAAGGCCGAGAAGATGAAGAAGACCTTTGGTGACGCTGGCGGCCAGTGGGAGAAGGACAAGGCTGCTCTGCAGGACATTGTCATTGAGGACCCCGTTGCCCCCGGCGCAGGCGCAGGTGCTGCCGCTGGTGGTGCCGGCGCTGCTGCTGGTGCTGGTGCCCCTGCTGGTGCTGCTGCCGGTGCAGGTGTTCCCGCTGCGGGCGGCGCCGCTGGTGCTGGTGTCCCTGCTGGCGGTGTTCCTGCCGCTGGTGCAGCTGCTGGTGGCGTTCCTGTCGCCGCTGCCGGTGGTGACACTCTTGTTGGTGCTGCCCCTGCAGCCGGTGCTGGTGCAGCTGCTCCCGCTGGTGCTGCGGCTGGTGGTGCTGCAGGCGCTGCTGCTCCGGGTGCTGTTGGCGGTGCTCCTGCTGGCGGTGTTCCTGCAGCCGGCGTCCCTGCCGGTGGTGTTGCAGCTCCCGATGCTGCCGTCCCCAACAAGGCCGTCCCTGTCGTTGGCGAAAACGCTGGCAAGGTCGTGCTGTAAACAGGCATGGTCTTCTTCCGCATTTCTGTCATCTTCATCATTTTGTGGTTCATATTTTTTGCATTTTTTCTTGCCTTCTTCTTTTGTCCATTCTCATTAGGCAGTGCGCCACCTTTTTCATTCACCACGGCGACGTTTCAACATCGGCCATCCACCCAAAAGCAACACGGCGTCGATACATCGCGTGGCGACCTTCTTCAACCCTTTTTATTTTCCACCACTTCTTCCATCATCATTACGACCTTTTGGCCACGTGCTGTCGGCGCGTTTACCATGCCATAACGACGGAGAGGACGAGTGACCTATATATACACACACCGTCCATTTATCAAAACTTAGGGGGAGGAAAGACTGCTAATTTACTGTACAACTAGAGTCAGAGAGCCTTTGAGGTTGTAGAGAGGCCATGGACGGGGCGTTTGGTGTTCTTTTATATCTCCTTATACTTCTTCGCCCGTGTTGCCGTTTATATTTTCTTGTCACTTTAGTGTTCGTTTTTACTTTTATCATTATGTTGTCCATGTTTCCTTTTTGTTACTTTTAGCTGTTGGGTCCGTCACAGGCACGCAAAATCATCTATAAATACAAACAAATGACTTAACCCTAATTTTTCATCATTGTTATGTTAGCTGCTTTCGTAGTCATGTACAAGGATACGTGTTATCGACAAGTGTTAAGTAGCGTAGACTGAGAATCGGTTTGGACGTTGAACTTGGAGATGAAGTAAGACCTGTAAGACACCAGGCAAACTTGATGCAGATAGTGGCAGCCTTATTCAACATCTTTGTCAGGGGCTGGTGGGGTCCCCTAAGCCCCCTAAAATTTGGGTGCCTCCAGGGTCTGCAATAGCTGTAAAGTGCGCAAATCCCAGCCTCACAGCTTGCCTGGAATCCATCCAGCGCGTTGTTATCTAATCACCGAGCACGCTGATTGGCCAGATAGCACCTTCCCCAAGGGCAGAAGGCTCGTGACAATTGCAACGCTGGCAGCTTCTCTGCACTGTACACAGTATTCTCTCCTTGCTTGTTGCCTTCCCCTACCTCAACAGCTGTCATCTCGAAACAACTTTTCTTCTTCTCCCTCCCCCGCACAACTTTTCCGACAACGCAGCACATCAACAAAAGAGACGATCTGTCTCTTCCTTTTCTTCGCTGCCTACCTCGGAGGGCCTCGCCTGTGCTTCTTTTTCTTCGTCGCAGTTCCCGTCGCTGCAAGCTGGCCACTCGACTTCCCCTGGCCGCTTTTTTCTTCTATCCTTTATATATAATACGGAGCACTTTGCAGTCAATCCCGGGCATCGGCCATTTTGGGTAAATCTTGCCGTCCGGTTCTTTTCCACGTCTCTTTTTTTGTCTTTTCGTTCGTGTCTTTCTTTTTTCTTTCTCCCCACGGCCCAATCGACACTCCGCCAAGGGTCAAAGACGAACGATTTTCCACACGTCGATCCGATCGCCCCCTCTTCGAACTTTGAACTTTCGGCCTCGACCCATCGTCCATCCTTTTTACCCGGCGGTCTCTCCTCTGTCATACAACCTACTCAAGCGTTGACCAACACATTCCCCTATCACACCTGGCGGCATCGACTCGCCCAGCATGAGTAGCGATGCGCGCGCGCCTTCATCGGCGGCAGCAAGTCGCGCCGAAAATGCAACAGCCATGGACTCTTCCATCGAAGAGCTGCCATTGACGGCCGGCCTGGCCTCGCGCCCGTCCACGACGTCGGTCCCTGTGCGGCCAGCCAGCCAACACACCAACCAGCACGGCTCTCTTTCTCACGTCTACAATGACAGCCATCTGGCCTCCTTTCCATCCACTGCGGCCCTGACGTCGGCTGCCGCTTCGTCGCGCATGCAATACCGCAGCCGACCCGTGTCCGTCGCCGTCGACCCGGTGTCTCTCGTTATATCCGAGTGTATCAACATCACGTCTGCCATCCAAAAGTACGCCCGCTCGCAGCACTTGTCCGTATCGGCTATTCTTGGCGGCGCGGCACCCAGCCCAACCATGCAACAGTCGTTCCGTCTTGGCGCAAGCTCTGCCGAGACCGCCAGCCGTCGTGCAGGCGGCCGTCGTGGCGCATCCGGTGGCCGTGGCAGCGGTGGCGGCAACCACAGCCGACGAGGCTCTGGCGGCGGAGACAGCGACTTCGGCCCCGCCAGCCGTTGGGGCCTCCGTGGCAAGAAGGGCAAGAGCATGGCCGACAACCCGCTGATCTCGGGCTTTGGCCGTCTTCGTCAAGAGCTGGCAGGTTTAGAAGGTAAGAAGATATAGACAGGAGATATAATTACGCCATGAGCTATATACTAACCCCCTCAGACATCAACAGCTTCGACTCCCTCACCCTGCTTTACCCCTTTCTCCAGATCATCCAGGCCAAGGGCACGGCAGCCCCGATCACGATCCTCACCCTGCGCGCCGTGCGCAAGTTCCTCGCCTACGGCTTCATCAGCCCCGACTCGCCCCGTTTCCCGCTCGCCATGCAGGCTTTGTCGCAGGCGATCACCCACTGCCAGTTTGATATTAGTGACCATGCGCAGGAGGAGGTCGTCCTGCTGATGATCCTGAATCTTATGGAGGATATGCTCTCTGGCCCTGGCGGTGACATCCTGAGCGACGAGAGCGTCTGCGACATGATGGGCCGCGGCCTGACAATATGCTCGCGCTCGCGCTACTCAGAGGTGCTTCGGCAGACGGCCGAGGGGACCATGGTGCGCATGTGCCAGATCATCTTTGAGGATCTCAAGCACCTGGAGGAGGAGGCAGGCGAGGAGGCCGATGCGCTGGACCGTCAGACCAACGCCGATATGGATAGTGTCAAGATGATCCCCGGCGCAGAGACTCAGCCGTCTCCACTTCCCGCTGCGTCGTCGACGCCTACGGCGATTTCCTCTTCGACTCCCAAGAAGGCAGCATCCGAGAAACCGGAGGAGAGTGGCCGCGCTAGCTCCAGCAGCGACGGTGAGGGCACTGCGACTACAGGCTCGAATGGCGACACCGAGGAGACACGGCCTCTAAAAGCACCCGACGCTGCAGACGGTGCTGACAGGCCATCGACGGATACCCGGACTGACGACACTGCCGAGAAGAGCACGGTCTCGACCACAGAGGACTCTGAGTCGGTCGACCTGCGCCCCTACTCGCTGCCGTCGGTGCGTGAGCTGTTCCGTGTCCTCGTCGAGTTCCTCAATCCCAGCCAGCGCAAGCACCACCCGGAGACCATGATCGTTATGGCCCTTCGTATCATCCACGTGGCGCTCGAGGTGGCCGGCCCATCCATTGCCCGCCACCCTGCTTTGGCTCTGGTCGCCCAGGACCGCCTCTGCTGCTACCTCTTCCAGCTCGTGCGCTCCGACAACATGGCCATCCTGCAGGAGTCATTGATTGTTGCCTCGACGCTGCTGTCAACCTGCCGTGGCGTCCTCAAGCTGCAGATGGAGCTTTTCCTGTCGTACCTCATCAGCTGCCTCCACCCTGCCGTCGACATCCCAAGAGAGGCCAACATCGACCCGTCCTTGTACGAGGGCATCCCCCAGGCACCCAAGCTCGTGAAACCGCCGCCGTCGCAGGCAAGCAGCGGCCGCTCGACGCCCGTGCCCATCAAGGACCGCCAGAAGCTTGGCATGGAGGGCGGCATGCGGAAACCCGAGGCGCGCCAGGCCATGGTCGAGAACATTGGCGTTTTGGCTCGCATGCCCACCTTCATGGTTGAGCTGTTTGTCAACTACGACTGTGACACCGACCGCACCGATCTCTGCGAGGACATGATCGGCCTACTGTCGCGCAACGCTCTGCCCGACTCGGCCACATGGAGCACGACGAGCGTCCCGCCTCTGTGTCTTGATGCTCTGCTGCGCTTCGTGCAATTCATGGCCCTGCGCCTTGACCTGCCGCCCGTCACCGAGGGTCTGCCAGACCCTATCAAGCTACGCGAGTCGCGTGCTCGCAAGCGGGTCATTATCCGTGGCACGAACAAGTTCAACGAGAGCCCCAAGGGCGGCCTGGCTCTGCTGCAGGACAAGGGCATCATTGACGACGCCTCCAACGCAGTGTCGGTCGCCCGGTTCCTCAAAGGCACATCACGTGTCTCCAAGAAGGTGCTGGGCGAGTTCATCTCCAAGAAGGGTAACGACGACATCCTGACGGCGTTTATGGACCAGTTTGACTTCAAGGACAAGCGCGTCGACGAGGCCCTGCGTATGATGCTCGAAGCCTTCCGTCTGCCGGGCGAGTCGCCGCTGATTGAACGGATTGTTACTGCCTTTACCGAAAAGTACTGCGCCGGCGAGATGCCCGAGGATGTCGCCGACAAGGACGCCGTCTACATCCTGACCTACGCCGTCATCATGCTCAACACCGACCAGCACAACCCCAACGTGTCCAAGACCCAGAAGCGCATGGCGGTCACCGACTTTGCCCGCAATCTGCGCGGCCAGAATGGTGGCAAGGACTTTGCGCCCGAGTACCTGCAGGACATTTTCGACTCTATTCAGTCCAACGAGATCATCCTGCCCGAGGAGCACGACAACAAGCACGCCTTTGACTATGCCTGGCGCGAGGTGCTGAGCAAGACGGACGCTGCTGGCCCCCTCATCATTCCCAACACTAACATTTACGACGCCGACATGTTTGCCACGACATGGCGGCCGATCGTGGCCACGCTCTCGTACGTGTTCATGTCCGCCACCGACGACACTGTCTTTAGCCGTGTTATCCAGGGCTTTGACGAGTGCGCGCTGATTGCGGCCAAGTATGGCAACACCGAGGCCCTGGACCAGATCGTCTACTGCCTGAGCCACATGTCGACGCTCTCGCAGATCGTGCAGTCCAACACCAGCCTCAACACCGAGGTGCAGGTCGACAAGTCCAGCGTCATGGTCAGCGAGCTGACCGTCAAGCTGGGCCGCAACTTCCGCGCGCAGCTGGCTGCCCTTGTGCTGTTCCGGGTCGTCACGGATCACGAGCACATTCTGCGCAACAGTTGGAAGCACGTTATCCGCATCTGGCTCAACCTGTTTGAGAACTCGCTGATCCCGGCCTTCTTCTCCAGCGAATCTGGTGTCATTGATCTGCCCAGTATTCCTCTGCAGAGCCCTGGTCAGGTAATTGACCGTGGCACGAAGCAGAACGAGAGCGGCTTCTTCTCTGCCTTCACGTCGTATATTTCAAGCTATGCCGCCGACGACCCGCCCGAGCCGTCAGACGAGGAGCTCGAGAGCACGCTCAGCGCCATTGACTGCGTAAACTCGTGCCACGTCGGCGACGTCTTCTCCAACGTTTCAAGCCTTTCGGGCGACAGCCTGGAGGCGCTTGTGGATTCACTTCTTGAGCAGATTCCTGAGGACAATGCCGCAGGTGTCGTGATCAAAGTCAAGTCCGATAACGTGCCCCCAACCTCGCCTGCCAACCCCAACAAGCCGGCGAGCACCCCGCCCTACGAACCCGGCCCCGTCTACATCCTCGAGTTCTGCACTGTGCTCGCCCTCCGCGACGAGGAGAGCGTCAAGGTTGTCGGCAAGCGTGTTGTCGACGCCCTCCAGGGCATTTTGCGCGATGTCTCGCGCTTCCACCCCATCTTCATCGGCCGCGCCACCTACTACCTCTTTAGTCTGTTGCGGGCCAGCTACAACTACGACTATGTCCGCGTGCCCATGCTGCTGCACGCCGTCTCCAGCTTCCACAAAGACACGCTCAAGTCGACCGCCTCTGTGATCCTCAAGGGCCTCAAGCTCTGCATCGCCACGCCCGGTCCTCTGCGCAGCGAGATCATGACGTCGCCCGATTTTTGGGCTATCCTCGGCACCTTGTCCGGCTACGAAGAGTCGGCCGCCACCGTCTTTGAGATTCTCGAGAGAGGAGTCAGCGGCTCGCCGCCGGCCATTATCGCCGACAACTACGAGGCCGCCATTATCCTGTGCAACGAATTTGCCACAGCGGCCAGCATTGGCGCCGTCGCCGAGCAGCAGCTCGACCGTAAGAACCGTCGCGTCAGCCGCGCGCCCCGGCAGGAAAAGGCTAGCGACAATGCTGCCGTCCAGCGTGGCATCAAGGCTATCAACATTATCTACAACATGACGTCGCGCATACCCTACCTGATGAAGCAGTCGCACCTGGAAAGTAGTGAAGGTAAGCCCCCCGGCCCACCATAGTCCCCTTTTTTTTATTTAGTCACCGCTAACAACTCAGCCTGGTCTGCGTATTGGCTGCCCATTTTCCAGGCGCTCACCAACCAGTGCACGAACCCGTGCCGCGAAGTGCGCCACCTGGCCTTCTCGTCGCTGCAGCGTTCGCTGCTGTCGCCTGAGCTCACGTCGAGTGACCACCGCGAGTGGACGGCCATCTTTAGCGAGGTCCTGTTCCCGCTCATCCTCAAGCTCTTGCTGCCCGAGGTCTACTCGTCCGACCGCGACGGCATGAGCGAGACCCGCGTGCAGGCTGCGTCCCTGCTCTGCAAGGTTTTCCTGCAGTACTTGGTGCTGTTGTCCGCATGGGACGGCATGCTCGACCTCTGGCTCAAGATCATCGACATTCTCGACCGCCTCATGAACAGCGGCCAGGGCGACAGCCTCGAAGAGGCCGTGCCCGAAAACCTCAAGAACGTCCTGCTCTTCATGGCCAGCAGCGGCTACCTGGTGGCGCCGAGCATCGACAAGTCCAAGGAAGAGCTGTGGGTCGAGACATGGAAGCGCATCGACCGGTTCCTGCCGAACCTGAAGAGCGAGCTGGCTCTGGACGGGGCCAGCGACAGCGGCAGTGATACACCAGAAGAGTCGGCGACAGAAGAGGCAGTAGCTGCTGCTAGTGAGGCCGCAGAGAAGAACGGCGACAGCGAAAAGACCGAAGAGGTGAATGAGACGGCAGAATCATAGAATGTGGTCTACTTGAATCCTCATTCGGATTAACATCGATTAAATTCCCCTGTTTTCCTGGGACAGCAAATGGAGAAGACAAAAGTTAATTCCTGTAATGGTATATAGATGTTTATTAAATTAGAATTTACAATCGTTTTGTTCAAAAAGTCGATTAAAGAAAAAAGAAGTGAACTCTAGTCGCCGTCTGATGTTGCCATTGCGAAATGTGTGGTAGTGCGACTGGCCAATCAGAGAGCTGCATTGGTGGTGGTACTGACGCAAGGCTACAGCAAGCACAACCTAAAATCTACAAGCAAATGCGCGAAACTTCAACCTCCACTCTTCGACTTCGCCCTTTCAATCACCTCCAAGAGGCCAATTCAACAACCCAACAGCCCTCAGAAATCACCCACCATGTCGAGCGACGCGCCCGTAGCCACGTACGTTGTGTCATTGCACAGAAAAACTGCATCTTGTCCCGTTTTTGCCCTTTTTCACCGACACTTCGTCTGGCTGCAAAGGTAACAATTCTTACTTGAATCGTAACTAACATTTTTGCAGTGTCTACGTGCGCAACCTCGAGGAGCGCGTCAAGCCGGAACCGCTGCGCGACGCCCTCGACGCCATCTTCTCCGAGTTTGGCAATGTTATTGACATTGTCGCCAAAACCAACCTGCGCGCCAAGGGCCAGGCCTTTGTCGTCTTTGACAACCCCGAGTCAGCGAAAAAGGCCATTGAAGAAGTCCAGGGATTCGTCCTATTCGACAAGCCCATGGTGCTTGCTTTGGCAAAGATGCGCAGCGATGCCAGCGTCCAGCAGACCGGCACGCCCGACGAGCTCGAAGCACACAAGCGGCACCGCATAGCCGAGAGGGGTATGTCACCCAGAATGCTCTTCATTTTGAGACCACCGCTAACAGTGCAGACAAAAAATTGGCCCTCGAGGCTGCCGAGGCTCAGAAGCGCCAACTCCTCCGGCCGCAGGCTGGTGTTGGCGCTGCTGCTGGTGCTGCAGCCCCCGCCGCCGCACCCGCCCAGATCCCCGACGAGTACCTCCCGCCCAACAAGACCCTGTTCGTCCAGCACCTGCCGCGCGACATCGACTCCGACCGCCTCACCGAGATCTTTGGCCGCTTCGAGGGCTTCCGCGAAGTGCGCCTGGTGCCGGGCCGTGGCCTGGCGTTCGTCGAGTACGAGGCCGAGCCGGGCGCCATTGCGGCCAAAGAGAGCACGGCTGGCATGCTGCTGGGCGAAGATAGCGACGAGGGCGGCAAGAAGTCGATCAAGGTGACGTACCAGCGGCAGTAAACACGGCGTGTGTCGACAAAAAAGGTTTGCTTTTTATTTGCAAGTATACCATTTCTTTCTCATTTCCAGCGTTCTTTGTATTGCATATTGTTTCGGTCAGTGTGGGTTCAAGGCTACTACAATATAGCCATTACAAAGTTTCCATTGCACTCCGGAAACTATGTATATATGATGATAATGAGAGAAAAGAAAATATTAAACGAAAGCTTGAAGGATTTAATCCAATGAATTGCCTAGCAGTTTGTATATGATATGTCAAAACAGAACAGGTAAAAGAACAGAAATTAAAACAAAATTGAAAATATTGAATGATGGAACAACAATATACACGTCCGCTAGACCGCCTTCTTCCTCTCTGCAACCAATTATAATTTGTTATGTTAGTCAAACAAATGCCATGGCCCCTTCCGCATCTAGAAGATAACGTCGTCGTCGCCCTCGGCCAACAGGTCCGCAGGCTCCTCGTCTGTCTTCTGATCCTTGGCCTTCCCCTGGGCGGCAGCTTCCAGGGCCAGTTTCCGGGCCTTGAGCTCTTCGTCTTCAGCGGCCGTGTCACGTTGCTTCTTGCCAGCGACCTTCTTGAGTCGGTAGAACTCTTCTCTGTCGAGCTCGTCCAGCTCAGAGTTGATGTCTGGGAGGTTAGTTAGAGTGCACATGCAGGCATACAAAGGCGGGAAAACTTACATTTGATTGTGTTCTCGGTACGAGGAATGATAACGTGCTCACTATATGGGTTAGAAAGTGGAAGTGGAAAGAAACAGGTTTCCCAAGATTAATGTAAACTAACATAGCGTTGACTGAAATATTGTTAGCAGGTGAACATAGACACAAACATGACAATGGGACAAGATAAACTCACCTCTCCGGTTGACCACCTTGATGACCTCGTCCAGAATGACGAAAGCAGTCTAAGAAATGTCAGCAACAACTCAACGCAGTGCAACCCTCTCTGTCTCTCGTGATGTCCTACCTGCAGACTGGCCAGCTCCACCAGAGCCTCGACGGCCCTTGCATACGTATCTCGCGACCGCTGCACCTGCTGGCCACCCTTGCCCAGACCCGTCATGGCAAAGTCGTTGTTGCCCTCTGTCAGGTAGCTCTCAAAGGTCGGCAGCAGCACACCAGACACGTTCTCCTGCTTGGCGCGAATCCGGAACCGTGCCGACCGTGCAGACTCCTGGACCTGGTAGCCGATATCGCCGCCCACAGCGTACGTCACTTCGGCCAAAGAGAAGGCGGCAATCTGCATCACACGGCCCATCTTGCGCTTGGCCTCGTCGATTCGGCGGGTAATCTCTGGACAGAGGGGAGTCGTGGTTAGTTTCGTCGGATCGAAGTCATGGCATTGGAGTTGGAGTCGTCGTGGGGAAAGTACCTCGGAAACGCCTGTACACATGTTAGCATTGTTCAGCCAATTGACCAGAAGTGCCCTCCGTCCTCAACTTACTTCGTCAGAGCCTCACTCTTGCGCTTCAGCAAGCTGTGGCCTGTCTCGGCGCCCTTGAGCTTGGCCTTCATGATACCGAGCGACTGGCGGGTCGGGAACACCGCCTCGCGATCCTATTCGTCCGAAACAATCCATCGGTCAGTTCGATATTCTACCCAGAGTTACTCTGCCGCCATTGCTGCCATCGTCGAAACGTACACCGGCGCCAGACATGATGAGCGCTTTTTGGTTGCCTGTTGGAGATTGTTGATCGGTTCGAGATTAGGACGAAGGGATAAACAAATCGGACAGCGAAACCCAGAATTAGGCCCCGAATAATCGTCCGAAATGGATGTCGAGTTCCAAAGACAAATCGAATCGGAAATGCGGCGTCGTGGTTGCGGCAATACTGAAGCTCGCAAAGTGTTGACGTCGAAATGCAGCTGGTGAGCTTTCGTCGTTACCGGTCCAGTTCCCACTGACAGATACCAGTAGGAGATGGGCGCTCGTGCGCTGTAGCTTCCTGGTCAGTCCCCCTCGATTAGCTCGGAGCCGTTGTCTTGAAAACTTAGTCATCATCCGTTCCTGCATTCCATTGGCCAGGGGTGCCTGCATACGGCTCGCGCTTTCCCTCTTTGGGACGCATGAACATTGGCAGGCATGGGCATTTTTGGGCAACAACGAAACGACGCGGGAAAAAATAGGTAGCAGGCTCCATTTCGAAAAACAGAAGACGACGGCAGGAGCGAGTTGAACGCAACGACAACAACGGCAACAGCGACCGACAAGAGTGAGAGTGAGAGAGACAGATCGAGCAGAAAGTGAAGCTGAACGCAGCAGCTTGCGACAAACATATCGAGCGACACATCAGACGGGTTGCGCCTGCACCAGGGCGCTTTCACGCTCGCGCTCACGTTCGCGCCTCGAAATAGAACTCGAAGGGTGTGCTTTCCTCGCGGCTTCGGTTTCATCCAAGCAATGGCTGCGACCGTGATGGTGTGAGGACGCGCTCAAATCGACTTTCTTCGAAACTTTCTTTTGACAACACCCCCTTCGGACCTCATTCGATTTATTCGACCCATTCGACCCATTCGGTCCATTCAATCTCATTTCAACCCTCTCAACCTTCCTCTCCCTTCGCTTCGGCGAACTCTCGCGTTCGTTCCTATTTCTCGACTCTGCCGCCCCTCCGGAGTCTCCTGTCACTCGCTTTCAGAACAACAATAATTCATATCCAAAATGGCTACCTCTGCTACTGCCGCCGTGGCCGTTGCGCCCGGCCCAAGGCCAGACTTTCACCTTCTGGTAAGTTACATGTGCTTCTGTCCCCCGACTTCGTGCAACTCAACCGCTAACCGCTGCCCAGACCGATGCCGATGCACCGTACGAACAAGATATTTACCGGAACCCAGGCACAACACGACCATGGCTGTCCTACATTCGGCACAAGACACAACATGGCACCATCCAGGAGCAGGCTTACGTCCTGGAACGGGCATGCTCGCAGCTGCCCCGATCCTACAAGCTGTGGAAGATGGTAAGTCACTCCGGCATAACTCTTCCCTTCTATGGCAATACATACTGACCTCCTCTAGTACCTCGTCTTCCGCACAAAACACGTCTCCAAGCTCAACGCCGCCGCCTTCGCCGCCGAGTACCGCAAAGTCAACGCGCTCTTTGAGCGTGCCATTATCCTCCTCAACAAGATGCCCCGGATATGGGAGCTCTACCTCAAGTTCCTCATGCAGCAACCACTCGTCACATTCACACGCCGCACATTTGACCGGGCCCTCCGCGCACTACCAATCGCCCAGCACAACCGGATATGGGCCCTGTACCGACCCTTTGCCAACTCGGCCGGCGGCGAAACGGCTGTCCTCATCTGGCGACGCTACATGCAGGTCCACCCCGAGGATGCCGAAGACTATATCGAGCTACTCACCCAGTCCGGACTGTACACGGAGGCCGTCCTCACATTCATCAAGATCCTCAACAATCCACGCTTCCGCAGCAAAAAGGCCAAGGGCCACTACGAACTGTGGAGCGAAATGATCGATTTGCTCGTGGAACACGCCAACGAGATCCAGACGGGCGTGGAGACGGGCATCGACGTCGAGCGCATCATCCGCAGCGGCATCGAGCGGTACTCGGACCAGCGCGGCAAGCTGTGGTCCGGTCTGGCGGCATACTGGACACGGCGAGGCAGCTTTGAGCGTGCACGCGACATCTTTGAGGAGGCCATCACGACGGTCATGACGGTGCGTGACTTCACGCTCGTGTTCGACTCGTACGTGGAGTTTGAGGAGTCGGTGATTGGCGCGCTCATGGACCTGGCGTCGACGCGTGCCGAAAAGGGCGTATCTGACGAAGCGGCCGATTTCGACCTCGATATTCGCATGCTGCGGTTTGAGCACCTGATGGACCGCCGGCCGTTCCTGTTGAACGATGTGCTGCTGCGGCAGAACCCCAACAACGTGGCCGAGTGGGAGAAGCGTGTTACACTCTGGGGCGACAACAAGCAGGAGGTGGTCAACACGTACACGCAGGCGATTGCGACAATCGAGCCCAAGAAGGCTGTGGGCGTCTTCCACCAGCTGTGGGCGGGCTACGCCAAATTCTACGACCAGGGCGGCGATCTCCGGAACGCGCGCATCATTATGGAAAAGGCCGTCAAGGTGCCGTTCCGGTCGGTGGCCGAACTTGCCGATATGTGGATCGAGTGGGCCGAGATGGAGCTGCGCAACGAGAACTTTGACGACGCTGTGCGTGTCATGGCCAAGGCGGTGCAGGCGCCCAAGCGGTCGACAGTGGACTACTTTGACGAGACGCTGTCACCGCAGCAGCGCGTGCACAAGAGCTGGAAGCTGTGGAGTTTCTATGTTGACCTCGTGGAGAGTGTGAGCTCGCTCGAGGAAACCAAAAAGGTGTACGAGCGCATCTTTGAGCTACGCATCGCGACGCCACAGACGGTCGTCAACTATGCCAACCTGCTCGAGGAACACGAGTACTTTGAGGACTGCTTCAAGATCTTTGAGCGTGGCCTCGACCTGTTCAGCTACCCCGTGGCTTTCGAGCTATGGAACTTGTACCTGACAAAAGCCGTCGACCGCAAGATTGGCATTGAGCGGCTACGCGACCTATTTGAGCAGTCGATCGAAGACTGCCCGCCGCGGTTCGCCAAGGTCATCTATCTCATGTACGGCAACCTCGAGGAAGAGCGCGGACTCGCGCGGCACGCCATGCGCATCTACGAGCGGGCCACGCGCGCTGTCTCGGACGAGGACCGCGCCGACATGTTTAATTTCTATATCACCAAATCCGCCTCCAACTTTGGCATGGCCTCGACACGGCCCATTTACGAGCGCGCCATCTCGACACTGCCCGACGCCGAGGCCCGCGACATGTGCATCAAGTTTGCCGACATGGAGAAGCGGCTCGGCGAGATCGACCGGGCGCGCGCCATCTACGGCCACGCGTCGCAGTTCTGTGACCCGCGCACCAACCCCGAGTTCTGGGCTAAGTGGCACGGGTTCGAGGTGCAGCACGGCAACGAGGACACGTTCAAGGAGATGCTGCGGATCAAGCGCAGCGTGCAGGCGCAGTACAACACGGACGTCAACTTTGTGGCGTCGCAGGCGCTGGCCAACCAAAAGGCGGCCGCCGCCAATGGCCAGAACGGCGATGCCGACAGCGGAGACGACGGCGAAAACGGCGAGAGAGCCGACGCCATGGCCGCGCTGGAGCGGCAGGCACGTGCGCCGGTCGGATTCGTGGCAGCCAGCGACGCGCCCATTGTGTCGTCGGCAGAGCCGGCGGCGCCGCGACCTGTGGTCAACCCAGACGCCATCAACATTGAGATGGACGACGACGACGATGACGAATAGAAGGGATAGAGGGTTGTCGGACAGGTGCAACGGAGTGTTTTATTATTGCTTTTTTGCTTATCCGCTTATTTGCCTTTTACCGGTTCCAAGGTTTTACTCAGGTTGTCTTTCAGCTTATTGCCTTTACCTTTCATCTACGGTTTTATTTCCTTTGTTATTATACTCTTCATTACCTTCTTCTTTTCCCCTTATTTCTTTCCTACTGTTATTATCCGGTCAAACGAAAAACGGCATTCAGTTCTTGCTATTTGGAAAGGGTTTCATTTGTTTTCTAGTCTAGTTTCACTGCCATAGTCGGACGGGCGTCTCTATTTCAAAGACGTCACTACTTGTTTTCTGCTTTCTTTTGTCAAATTGGGTTTGCCATTTTTTTACCATTTTTGTATGTAGCGAGATATGGAGACGTAGCTAGGAAATACAAAAAAAAGGCAAAAAAAAAGAAAAGAAAATGCTCTCTTGAAGAGAGTGCAAGAAGTGAAGATGAAGACATGATCCGATGCCAATGTATCGCCGTAAAATAACAGTATTCAGTAAAAACGCCAGCCTATCCACGTCTCGTCCAAGAGACGGCTATCAAAACATTTCATAACTCGTTTTTTTATCATTTTCCATCCTGTTTGTCCGTCAAGTCTCGCCCCTCTCTCACTTCACCTTGTTGTAGCCCAGCTCGGCATGCTTGGCGTGGAACTTGGCGGCGTAGTTGTTGTCGACGTGCCCGTCACGCGAGCCGGGCGTCGAGTAGATGGAGCCCTTGCGCTTCTGGAAGCGGCTCGGTGGGACCTTGGAGGCGTCCCATTCGTCGCTGTAGCGGCGGTCGCGGTTGGCGCCTGCGTTGAGGTGGTTGGAATCGGCTTCATTAGATATGGCGTTGTCAATGTTGTCCACGGTGGCCATGGGATTTGTTGAGCCGTCGGCGGTTGTGTAGGTAAATGTTGGTGGAGAGTAGGCGGCGTCACCCGTTGAGCCCATGGAGCTGCCGGGCATCTGCATGCCGTCGTTCATGTTCATGTTCATGTTCATGCGATTAGAGGCCTCGGGGCTGATGTTGATGGCGTTTGTTTGGGAGTTGGGGGATGCCATGATGGGTGGAGTTGTGGGGGGAAGGAAGTTGGGGTGCTATTGGAGGAGAGAGTGTTGGTGATGGTGATGTTGTTGTTGATATGTTGACCGAGATCAAGATTATGTTGATGTCAGGTCAATAATTGTTTGTTTTAATATGTTCGTGATGATGATTGGAAATAACTAGAA
This sequence comes from Sporothrix pallida, assembly GCA_021396235.1. Classification (NCBI taxonomy): domain Eukaryota; kingdom Fungi; phylum Ascomycota; class Sordariomycetes; order Ophiostomatales; family Ophiostomataceae; genus Sporothrix; species Sporothrix pallida. The sequence goes on from WNYG01000034.1 coordinate 310,466, forward strand.
TGAGAAAAGGGAGAAAGAAAGGGAGACGATGGACGATGGGCAGTGGTCATCAGACCTCTTTATACTACTTACGGGACTGACAGACTATTTCTACGACGTACGTAACCACGAGCATCTCTGGAAACAAAAAGAAATAAAAGAAAGGGACCTCATAGATAGACACGACATAGCCATGGCCAAGACTTTTTGCACTTTGCTACTTTGCTCAGTGCTGCCTCAGATAAACCAAAAGTGCATGAAGAGAAATAAAGAAAATAGACTAAAAAGTGACAAAACGAACGGGCCAGACCAGGCAGTGATCAGCCAATTCGTTACTCTTTCCCATCAAACACCATTTAGGTTACTTTCTTTCGTTTTCTTTGGCCTTTTTCGCCATTGCATGGTCTCGTGCCTAATATTTGTCGGTTTCCCTTGGTTTCGTTTCCTGACTTGCTGCCCAGCTGCCCTATTTTGTCTATTTTCTTTTTTTGGGCCAGACTACACAGATAAGGGGCGTGTCCCCAACATTGGCATTAGAGTGGCGAGGTACAGAGGCGAAAAAGCAAAGAGACAACCTGCAACTCAACAAGCAGACAAGAGACAAGGCAGCGAACGAAAGCTCCAACTCCAACGGGTTACAACATACGGCCTGACAACGACTACGTAAAAGTGCAAAAAAGAGGGGAAGCCCTGCTGGTCTGGTGAAGAAAAGAGGGAAACGAGTAAGAGGGTGTTGACACTGGCCAAAAGGGAGGACGAGGGAGCCGTCCCATTGGGTCTCTTTGAACTCGCTCACACTTACTTTGGTCGCCTTTTGTCAACTCACACCCCCTCTTCTTTGTCTGGGTTGCAACGAGTGCCGTAGCTCCTCCGTGAACCAGGTAGCTCTTTAACTCCCACGGTTTCCCTTGGTTTCCCTTGGTTCCCATGTTATCTGCATGCATGTCACAGCCCAGGTCCGCATCTGGGTTATCCTAGGTCTCACGCATCGCCTCCTCTTTCTTTCCCTTTTTGGGGGAGAGATACTGGGAATCAGTGGACGAATTGCAAGCCAAAAAAAAGTGATTGGCGTAATACGGCGTATGCTTGTCCTGTTCTGGCCCGTCTTTTTTTTGGTCCTTGTGGCCCTGTCTCATCGTTTCCCGTCTTGGCTTGGGCATTGTTTCGTCGTTTCGTCGGGACCTGTTTTCTTTTTACAAGCTCGACAAGATGTCGTAAAATGTGACGAAAAGACCATTCAAAATCCGCGATTTGCATTGCACATGATTGATTCTTTCGTGCTTCACCCGCCGTCGTATTTTGTCATCGTCGCTTATCCGACGTAATTGTCTTTACCCAGTACTGTTATGTTTTCTGTCGTCAGTGTCTCTCTATTGTGTCTGTGCTGTCTCTCTTGTCTCTCTTTTCTTTCATTTCTGATCTCCTGCCCAAAAACATTACGTCATTGGCCAGACCCGCCATATAGAAACGCCACTAACACGACAAATATACGCCCCAATTGTGTAAAATTGCATGTTGTGCTCATTTTCCCCTCCGAGAGAAAAAAAAAGGCGACATTTCTCTATCATATCATTCGAGGCTGTGCGTTGGCTGTGTATTTTTTTTTTTTTTTTTTTTTTTGGAGAAAGACGACAAGAAAGATAGCAGACAAAATGAGGAGAAATCAAAGAGACCCCTTTGTGAGGGAGGCAAATCCGACGCGGCATCGTTCCTCTTGGCACCTGCTGTTATATGTAGCTTTAGGGAGATTCCTAGGAGGTTTTTAAGGAGGGGTGATCGCCACTAACACGCGCCCAGCGCTAACTAACGAGACAGGTGCCCTTCTTGTCCTTTTTTCTTTGAGATATGTGCTCACAGAATTCGGTCGATTTTCCCATCTCCAAGTATCTTGCAACTGCCTCTTTTGCTTCTGTTTTTCAACCTCGTTTCTTCTTTGTTTTTACACAGCGATCTCGGAATGGCGCAGCGATTCACCAAATGTAGAAAAAAGTGAAGGCATTCACCGCCGAACTGTTTCTGAAAAAGCAAGAAACGTGAATGTTCCTGAGACTCTGATGCTCTCATATCCAAGGAGATGCTCAATCTGTCTGTCGAGATTTGATGAGAATAAAAGGTACAGCTTTCAAAGAATAGAGCAACGGCGAGACCCATAGCTCAAGCCTATCCCATTTGATCGACGGCTCTCGCTCATTGAGATCGAGAGTCCGTCAAAATTCAGTTGACGGTCTGTCGAGCCTGTCGTGTCTTTTTATTGTTTTATTGTTCCCTTCCTCCCTTGCGGATGGGCTCTTATGTCACCCAACATCGCGCCGTCTCTCGTTAAAAACGGCGTCGTGTCTGACCCAGCCTAAAAGGCTAGAACATTTGCGGGTTGGCATATGATTGCACGAGTGTATGACAGTGTTTGCCTTTCGGAAGATGGACAAACTAGATTGGTAGAATGGTAGAAAACAAAAATAGGGCTGGCCATCGCGGGGTTGTTTTTTGCCCCCCTCTCTCACGTAGATATAACAAAAACGACAGAAAAAGGACCCGATCTTGACGAATCTCGACAGACGACAAGAACGCCCGTTGCTAGGCATGCTCGGCATGTACAGCAAAAAAAAGCTTGGCCGTCGACATGATTCGTCATGTGAAGGAAAGGCCACGAAAATGTGGAATGAGGCCACGCAACGTTCGTAAGGAGATAAGTTCATACTGTCCACGTTGACATTGAACGTCGAGAGTCGTTTGGATATCAATGTATCTTACAGAGGTATCTGTGTGAAAATGTCGTATCACACTTGCACTGCAACGGCCATCACTTATGCTTTTGTGGTGAACGTGACACAGCAGATCAACGATAAACGTCCAGAGGAAGGGCATGCAATGCTCGCAGGAATACGACGTTCAATGCAAAAAACTGTAAAATGAGGAAAGAGAGAAACAGAATTATGAAAGGCAAGCTCGCCTTCTGACCCCAAAAGAGGAAATGGAAAACGAGCCGACGGCCTCAATGTCTTGTCAGGGTCTTTTCATGTTTCGATAGATAGGAAAGTATACGTAGATGGACATGGAGACATCTACAGTGTACTTCTACGTCTTGTAGTGCAAACACGTGCAAACGAAAGCCATACAAACTCCAAGTAGTGAGAAAGAATGAGTAATAAAAGGAAAAACAAGGTCGACGGTCGACGGGCGGCTAGTTTCCTGTGCCTCCACTTCTACTTTGCCCATCTGATAGAAAAAGGAGAAAGGAAAAGAGAGGGTTGGGTAAGTGACTTTGAAGTGACCCGTGGCTGTGTTGTGTAAGAAAGACGAAATAGAGTAGTAGCAGACTGCATACTGCACACAAAACACAAATGTATGAGGGAAAATCGAATTAATACACAATCTGCAGAGCTGCAGACAAGCTATCGGGGAATGGAGAATGACCTTCTGATGACCTGCAGGCGGGCAACAGGAGGAGAAAAGAGGCCGCCGATTCATTTCACAGGATTTCTGTGATAATTGAAATCTGACGATCTGGATTATTGTTTGATTTCTCCTTTTTTATCTTTTCCATCCTGAAAATATTTCGCTCATACTATCGTACATATCGTCGAAACAAAAGTCGAATTATGTCAGGATTTTTAACAGAAATTAGAACTGAAAAGAAAATGAGAAACAAAAATGTAGAAAATTCAAATCACGAGAATAAAATGAAGATAAAAAATTTGACAAAATAGAATACGTCAAAATACAAGTGAAAAAAGCACAACCGGCTGGGAGATCTCCTGGGTTGACAACGGCAACTGTCGGGCGATTGATAGTCTTTCGATTCTTGGCTGCATCGCGCCGTTGTTGCCCTATGGGTTACACAGCCTCCCGCTATCCCATTGATTACAACGACTCTAGTGACAACAATTTCAACAATTTGCAACACACAAAGAAGTACCAAGAAGAACATGGAAAAATGGACAAATATGACAAGAATGAAGCTGCCTGTAATGACATCAAATCGGCCGCCACTGGACTGCGACTACGAGTACTAACTGACGTGCCGGCGTGATCAGAAATATCGGCTCCTCACAAATTGACCACTATTTTGGCGGACGTATTCCTTCAAATCCCCCATCAACGGGCTCTCGGGGTGCCTCTCGGGCACCGCTTGTCGCCAAAACAGCTTTCGAGCTCTTGAAGCTAGGTCTTTCGGGCAAGTCTTAGTCGGCTTGTGTAATACTTATTTTAAAAAACAAAACACGAGTACGGCCGCTCCGTACTTCCGTATTTTGTCGCCATGCTGTCTCGTCATACTGATTTGTATTGGGAGCTACAAACAATTGTCGTCAATGACAACAGTCTTTTCGGAAGAGGAAAGAGAATACGAAAGAAAAGACACAAGGCCGGATGGAGTTGCTGCCTAATCACGTCAACAAATCCAGAATGCAAATGTCGGACGACCACTCATGAGAGTAGATGCTTATGACTCTTCCGGCCACGACAACGAATCCACGAATCCTCAGGACATGTACTCTTGGCAAAGGACCTTTCTGCTTTTCGTCCCATTTTGCCAATTCGCTGTCGACCTTGTTATTCGCAACAACTGTTGTCTTGGCGAGAATAGCAGCGATTCCAGACTTTTGACTCTCGGCCCCAGAATTTCGGATGTCACATTTTCGGCCGGAGAGGCTGGAGTTGATCATGTTTACAGTGTGGAAACAAAGAAGTATGCCCAGGGCTGTGACTTTATGAGCTTTTTGTCATTGGTGGTCAGATGACCTCATTGAGCTGGTGGCGGCGTGTGGCAGTGATGGTAGTTAAGGAAGGAGCCGAAATCGAGACAAAGAGAGGGCAGAAAGGCAAGGCTGTCAAGTTGTTGACCACATCCGTTGTCGGAGTAGAAGTCTGGGGAAAAATGAAGAAGCCAAAAGAGAAGACGAAGGAATCAACAAAAACAGAAAATAGAAGAAAAGAGAGGATGTAAATGTTGAAGACATCTCTTGTTTACCCCCACAAGGCTGGACGAGGCTGAAACAGAGCGCCAACGGCTGGCCCCCCCAAAATGGGCAAAAAATGACCGCTAATTGTCACGTGCATGCCCTGGAAAGAGTGAAAATGAGGCCGGCATAGCGGGGTTGGCGCCAAAAGTTTGGATCTAGAGTCAGAAAAAAGTTGACAGCTTCAAACGGCCGGACCAACAGACTGACAGCAAACAGCGCGAAAACAAACAACATAGCCACAGACACCAGGCACACCAGGCATACCAGGCACCGCACTTTCCAATTGACTCATGTTATGGTCTTTACGTCGACCTAATTTGAGCCTGATTTTGCGTGGGAGGAGAGCGGCAGCTGCTGGTCCTTGTCATTCCCGGCAGCTCTCACTTGCGACTCGACCGCTCTGGATCTCGGCCAGCTCTATGAAGAGAAAGCTGGCCGACGACGAAACGAGACCTAAAACCACTTCGGTCTTCCCTTCTACACCGACAATCAGCGAGCAAATTGCCAAAAGAAGGAGACAGCGCACAGGAGCCATGGCGACACCGGCGACAACGACCCTCGAGTTGACCGACCAGGAGCTGCGGCTCAAGAACCTGCTGCTCGACGTAGCAGCCTTTATCGACAATGGAGGTGTCCCGACGGAAGGGGGCGGCGACAATGCACAGCCGGCTCCCTCTGCGACGCCCTCAGAACCTCTCGTCTTGCGGTGGGCCGGCGGCTGGGTTCGCGACAAGCTGCTGGGCCAGACCAGCCACGACATTGACACAGCCATCAACGTCATGACCGGGTTCACGTTTGCCCGCAATATGCAGGAATTCTTGGCCGACCCGGCCAACACGGCACGGCACAAGATGGAGGCCAGCGACCTGGGCAACATCCACAAAATCGAGGCGAACCCGGACAAGTCCAAGCATCTGGAGACGGCGACGGTGCGCATTTTTGGCATGGACGTCGACTTTGTCAACCTGCGCAAGGAGACGTATACGGCCGACAGCCGGAACCCGCAGATGGAGTTTGGCACGGCCGAGGAGGACGCACTGCGGCGGGACGCGACGGTGAATGCGCTGTTCTACAATCTGAGCACAGGGCTGGTGGAAGACTTTACCGGTGGCTTGGCGGATATGAAGGCCCAGCGAATCCAGACGCCGCTGGAGCCCCTGCAAACATTTACGGACGACCCGCTGCGCGTGCTGCGGCTTGTGCGGTTTGCGAGCCGGCTGGAGTTTACCATTGACCCTGGTGTTGAGGCGGTCATGGCTGATCCAAAAGTGCTGGATGCACTCCGCCTGAAAATCAGCCGCGAACGTGTGGGCATCGAGGTCGAGAAGATGCTCAAGGGCAAGCATCCACGTGAAGCGCTGGCTCTGATCGACCGGTTGGGCCTGTACCATGCCATTTTCACAGATGTTGTTGCTGCCGATGCGGATGCTTCTTCTCCTTCTGGTGCTGCTGCTACACCTGCCACGACGACACCCTCAGAACTCCCCAGCCTTGCTGGATGGGCCACTGTCTATGAGTGCCTCCACGTGCTGGAGGACACAAAGACACCTGGCTCCATCTATGACACACTTGTGCACACCGAAGAGGCCCAGTACTTTGCCTGGGTTCTGGCCGGCATTGTACCCTGGGGACAGGTTGCGCCGCCTCCGCCGCCGCCACCTCCTCCAGCACCGACAAAGGGCAAGAACAAGGGCATCGTCGGCAACCTGCCCAAACCACCGCCGCCGCCTGTCGTGCTTGCTATCCGTGAAGGCATCCGCGCGCCCAACAAGCTGTGCGACGTTGTCAACGGCGGTTACCGTCACCGTGACGAGGTGCTGGCCCTCAAGAAGTTTGTCTTGGACAAAAAGGAACCAGAGATGCACGAACGCGACCGCTTCGGCATGGCCATTCGCAACTGGGAAGCCCGCGGTAGCAACTGGCGGCTGCAAGTGCTGTACGCCCTGCTGTGGGAGGTTTTGATGCTGGCACAGTCGACAGCCCCCAACCCGCCTGCCCAGTCCCAAATTGACGACCTCTTGCGTGGCTGGCAGACGTTCTTGGAGCACCTGGAGACTTTGGATGTCATGGACGCCCCTCATATCAAGCGACTCCTCGACGGCAAGCAGGTGGCTGCTGCGCTGGGCATTAAGCCGGGCAAGTGGATGACCGCCGCCATGGACATTTGCATGGCCTGGCAGCTGCGGAATCCAGAGGCGACGGATCCGGCGGGCGCTATTGAAGAGGTGCGGCAGCGCAAGGATGAGATTGGCATTGGTGAGCTGTTGAAGTGAGCGAGGTTGGGGAACAAAAAATAAACAGACAAAAAAGGCTGGATATGACGGCCTATGTATTATGATACCCTTTCAATAAAAGGTTAACGAGAAAAGCGAAAGAATTAAAAAGAATAAACCAGATAAAATGAAAGCTTGTCATAAAGATGTAAATTCAGTCGTACTTGTATTGTGATATGAAAAGGCTGAGATGAGGAATAGGGGCTGTCACCTACCATTTGTTGACAGTTACAGGGGCAAAGGGGCTGGCCAACACGCTGCAAGTGGTTGGAGATAGCAGTGACGAAAGGCCCAAAGCGGGAAATGCAATCCCCGCGTCTGCCGGCCGTTCCCTCATTATTGCAGCTATTGCTGTTGTGCCACGCGCCTTCCCCACTAATTAATAGGCACTGGATCAAAGAGAGTGAATGACGGGCCAACATGACCGTTCCAGGAAGGCGGGAAACAGGGAAACAACGACTGTCACTTTCATGTTCACGCCGCAATTTCATCTGTACACGAGACAAAAGGAAGGATCGATTGTGTAAGAAAGGAAGGGACGAGTGCTGCCATTTTTGCCCATTCTCTCTTTCTGCCTGTCTCTTTTTATCATCTTTTTTCTCCTTTCTTCTGCAATCCAAAATAGTCTCACGACATCCATATCTCTCTTACAACACACTACGGCCCACCATCCCCCGTTGTTTCTCCAGTGGACCCCACACTTGTCCCGACTACGCGACAACCACGCTGTCGCTCGCAATCGCTAGCGTCGCTTTGTTGGGAGCGACTACTCGCTACTGCCCAGAGACAACCAAAAGGTATCCGAAAACACGCCGAGCAAACAAATCCCCCAACACTCACGTCTCAACTTCACCTGGAAAAGCATCACCCGTCGGTGCATCTGGGGCGAACGACCATCACGACGCCCGTGTACATACATTTCGGTTCCCATTCGATTGCGAGCGATTGTTTGTTCGATTCATTTCGACTTCGACGACGATCGCCCTACGATGACGGCCTGTTGAGCGTTATCGCACCGCTCGGACGCTGCTTCAGCATTTCGATCATTCCAACACCCTCCTACTGTCTTTCAACAACCGATCACTTTCCCTCTCTTCCGATAACCACTCTCGACACTCCACATCCTCTCGGCCATGGCGGAGGCACTCGTGCCGCCGGCCTCAGTTGCCGTGCCATTTGATAACGCCAGCGCATGGCACAACTTTACCGTCTGGACCGCCCAGCATCTCGCCTTTCTTAACATGACCCGCATTACCCCGTCCTTTGATGACCTGGTCTGGGCCGGCCCCCGTATGGTCAAGAAGCTCGGCCGCCTCGGATCTCAATACATTCCCTTCCCAGAAGGCATGGACGGCTTTGCTGGCTTTGGCGGATTTGGCGGAATTGGACAGCGCGTGATTCCGGGTGCTACCGACGCCGCCGGAAACTTGCTTTATGCAGGAGCTGGGGCTACAGGTGGCGTGCATAACTCGGACGCCTTTGCCACGGTGGTTGCGGCGGCGGCAAGTGCTGCAGCAGGTGCTGCCGGTGCAGCAGGAGGTATTCCCGCAGCTACAGCTGCCGAACAGGACTTTACGGCAACACTGGCCGCCTCGGCGTCTCGTTTCTCCCTCGAAAGCGCACGTGGTCTCGGCAGTCTATTCAGCTATGCCACCAGCAAGTGGGCGCTCTGCTGCATCGCCACGGCGGTCATTCTTAACCGGACCTATATCTTTGCCGCTACCCGCCGCCGGACCCGCCTGCGGTGGCCGATCCGTTTATTGCTCCGCAGCTTGCCCATTGCTCTGTTCCTCATCCAGGGCCACCTGATCCTGCAGTCGATCCAGTGTCAGACGTCGCCCGATTTTGCTGAGCTGCGCTGGAACAATGCCTCCAAGCAGTCCGATCTCATGTTTTCCGAAGCAAGCGTCTTTTTGCACGGCCTCAGCCAAACGCTGCTCCTAAATCCCACTGACGCTGCCTCGTGCCGGGCCATCCGCATGGTCCCCACCGACCGCTACGCACCCACATCCAACCTGCGAGGTTCCCTATCGCTGCTGTGGCCGCTCTTCCTTACGTTCTGTCTGAGTAGCTTTGTTGAAACGTTGTCTTGTGCCATCCAGGGCCGTCCCGTGGCCGCCGAGACTGGCATGACTGTCTTTGAGCACTCGCTAGCCTTTGCTGAGGCCGACGCTGCCATTAGCAACCAACTCGGCTGGGGAACCTTTGCTGCTGTCACTAAGTCTGCATCGGCTGCTTCAGTGTCCGCCAGCACGTCGGCCACGCTTGCTGCTGTCCTTGCTGCTGCAACCAATATCGCTAGTGGCAGTGGAAGCACAACGGCAGGCGGCACTGCTATTGCCATGACCCGCTCGGCGATCTTGAGTCGGGTCAACACGCCGCCCGAAGTTTTGCTCCTAGCATTCTTGTCCGCCATGAGCCACGTCACAAGCCATATCTTGGGCGTCCTTAACCTGCAGTCCAAGTTCCGTCTGATCAGCACGGGGTTCTGGGCCATGTGCTTCATGGCCAGCATAGTATGGAGCGCCCTCAACTTTTCTATCGACGACCCGACTGCCCAGAGCCTGCTGCGCTTCCCGACCGTCTCTATTGTTGGCTTCATCCCGCACATGCTTGTCCTGGCCGGTATCATCACATGCTGCTTTATCTACGGCATTGCTCTGTTGCTGTGTGCGGTCTCGCAGGAGCCAGACATCTTCTTTGGTGCTGGTGCTGAGCGTGTCTCGTTCCGCGAACGCATCGCCCAGGCCCATGCCAACATGCAGGCGAACCTGCCCATGGGCAACGTCCGCATCAGCATGGAGATGGACTTTTATACTGCACTCCTGCGGGCCGGCTTTGACGCCATTACCATGGCTAGCGAGGCCGTCTACCTCAACGAAGACCGCCGCGTCAACTTGCGCTCGCACACGTGGCTGGAGGATGAGCGTTACAACGAACTGCAGGAGCTGCGTTCCCGCTGGCTCGGCTCAGACCTGCCCGGCTCACGCTTTGATGCTCTCGGCGCAACTGGTCTCGTGCCGATTCCCGGCAGTAAGGGTGGTTCCACTGGTGCCACTGGCTACTCCCGTGAACGTGCTATCCAGAAGAACGCCACTACGGGCAAACAGGGTGAGCGCATCCGGCCCATTCGCGGTGGCATTGGTGCGTCTGAGCGCAGCGGCCGCTGGCTGATGGCTGTCGAGTACCTTGCCCACGTTGGCAAGCTGGTCATGACGTTTACTGCTGTCTACGTCCACCGTCTGCTGTCGTTTGTTGGTATCCGTTACCAACCGGCCTGGCTTCGGCGTATTATCCAGCGCCGCAAGGCTGCCCGCACTACTGGCAACGGCAATGGTGACGGCAATGCCCCGGTTGGCCGGCCGTCTGCCTCTGAAGATCGTGCTATGGGCAACTGGTTCAGCACGGATACTTCCTCTGGTGGCGTTCTGGGAGAGTATGAAGACTCTGTCGATATTGAAAGGGAAGTCGCCTCGCGGTTCACCACAAACATCAGGGAGCCGTCGCGCCAGGAGCAGCAAAAGATCGATAGCACGCTGTATAGCTGGTTCCTCAAGGGCGGCCGGTTCCCCATGGTCGACACCAGCGGTGACTACGAGCCCAGTATTGCCGCCGACGACGATGACGCCACGAGCGTTATCTCGGTCTTTGACATCGACGCCAGCGAGTCTGAGTGGGAGGATGAGACGTCGGGCAACGCCGGCTATGGCTACGATAACGACGACGAGAGCGAAAATGACGGCCAACGCACACCCACTCAGCAGTCGCCCTGGATTACCCGTGAGAGCACGCCCATGCACGACGTTTCCATGGAGGCGCCGGAGCTGGCCCGTCTGCTTGACCCCCAAAGCCCCGAAGAGCGTGCCGAAGCCCAGGCACTCGCCGCCCACCTGAACAGCGACGGTATCCTGACGCGCTCGGGCTTTGCCCGCTTCCGCCAACGCCAGCGGGCCGAGCTGCTCGCCACGTCGCGCTACGGTATTGCCGGTGGCAGCGCCCGCCGCCTTGCCAACAGTTTCCGTCCGGGTGCACGCATGACGCCCGAGGAAGAGGCCCAGCTGCTTGAGCAGATTCTTCTGTCACGCCGTGCCGCCATGCGGCCCCTGGAGGCATTGGCTGGAGAGGGTGACCCTACCACTGGCGAGATGTCTGGTGCTGGTGCTGGTGATATTGGCGACTCCTGGGCAAGCGGTGCTGCTGGCATGGGCTCCGACGGCCCGCAGTGCGTCGTCTGCCAGAGCGCGCCGCGCACGATTATTGTGTGGCCGTGCCGGTGCCTGAGCCTGTGCGACGATTGCCGCGTGTCGCTGGCAATGAACAACTTTGACAAGTGTGTGTGCTGCCGGCGGGACGTTGTCAGTTTCAGTCGCATCTTTGTGCCGTGAAGCGTGAGGGCCGCCCCCTACGCTATCACAGCCTTACTGTATTACTCATTTCATAGCGTTTGCTTTTCATGTCTATTTTTACGGTTAAGTCCTTTCATTGTACAATTTCTGTGGCTGGCTATAGAGCTGCTTCTACAATTCATTTTGTTTCTCTTGTGCATATTCAATATTCCGGTTTCATGATGAGTTGACGTGAAGTAACAAGAATATAAATGGGGTATCATTTGTCTATCATTAAATATGTAAGAGTAAAGGTGCCACTCAGATGGCCGCCCACTCGAGCGTAAACGTCCGCACGACAGCGTCACCATCACTCTCTTCGGCCGGCTTTGCACCGCCAATCAGCAGCCCCTTCTTGACGCCCGTTGCCAGACGACCAGTGCCGACAACATCCAGCAGCTTGATGGGTTCGTTCCAACCGTAGCTCGTCGCCACAAAGTGCGCATGGTACCGGAACGGGTCGCCTGGGTAGACACTAAGAGCACCGCCAAAACGGAGGCCGGGCGTGGTAAAGTAGCCCCTGTCGGCAAGGTGTGCCCTTAAAGCTGCTGACGAGAACGAAGATGCCGAAGACGGTGATGTAGACCGTGGCGGAATCAACGCTGCACCGCCTTCTTCGTCCTCAATTTCGTCGTTTCCGACAAGACCTGCCGACGTCGTGGGTGTTATCCGCACTGTAGGTTTGGGTGCTTCCTTCTTTTCTTCTTCTTTCTTTTCTGGGGTTGGGTCCAGCTCCCTCTTTCCAGGCACTGGCGACGTCCCTCGTTTTCTCTCGGCTTTCATTCTCTCTACTTCGACCAGCCCGCCGAAAATAAAATCGTCTTCCTGCTGCATGACTTCTTCTGTCCGCGGCGGCGGCTGCAGCAGTGGCTCGAGATCCGCATGGTCGTTTGCACGGTCCGTCGCCGTAGCGACCACAATCTTGAGCGGGAGGTCCGGGTTGGGGGGCACTTCTGTTACGGGTGAAGCCTTTTCTTCTGGCACTGTTTCTGCCTTCTCCTTTACCTCCTCCTCCTCTTTCTTGGCCTTCTCGGCCGCTTTTGTGACCGCCTTTTTGGCTTTCTTGCCGGCCCGCTTGGCCGCCTGGGTTGCCCTTACTTCGGCACCCCGCCGCTCGCGTTCAGCCGCCACCTCGTCCGCTAGCGTCTGGGCCACCTGCCGCTGCCGTAGGACACTGTCCATGTAAGCCTTGCGCTTTTTCGGGTCGCTCAGACTTGCCAGGTGGGCCTGCCAGTCGTCTGCCACATACGCCGCCTGCCTTTCATACACCAGCCATCGCACCTCGTCGGCCGTCAGCTCGAGCGGCAGGCTGCTAAAGACGGTCTGGTTGGGCGCCTGTGGGGTGATGCCGACGAGGACGGCACAGAGGTTGTGGCTGCGGCGGAGGCGGGCGACGTCTTCGACGTCAAAGGCGAGGAACCGGCTGCCAATCTTCGAGATGCGGATCTTGTCATCCTTTACTGTGTCTACCTCCTCCACCTTGTGTCGAGTGGCCACCGACGCCATCGCGACGCGTTTTGCGTATGCGCAGGAGACAAACTGTTTCCAGAAAGCTGTTAGTCGATGACTCTTGTCTAAGAAGATGAAAAGAAAGAGTAATGACGGAGAAGAGAGGATTGCAAGACAAGCCCAATCATAAATATTTGATTGAGTTTAGTTATCAGCACTGCGATCTCAGGGGATTGACAGATTATTTAAACATTGTGTAATCATATAGGGCTTGTCTTTGCGTAGAGTTTTGTGTTTGTGTTTTTTGTGAAGGTGACGATGATAAAAGGGGGTGTCAACTTACTCTGCGATGCGGATGGTTGGGAGGAAGGAAAGGAAAGGAAAAAGAGAGGAAAGAAGGGAGGAACGAGAAAGACGAAGAAGTTTTGGTGGAAGAAAAGAAAAGGGAAGGAGCTTGGACGGTAAAATTTCGAGCCAGGTGCCCAATTTTTGGTGGGGCTCCACTCTCAAGCCTCTGCCTGTGTGCGCAGCGCGCGGTGACGCAGGCGGCAGAAATGGCAGAAAGCGGCAGAATAAAGGCGGTGAGCCAACACCACATATGGGCGTTCAACCACACACCTCCTCAAAACTCCATGCCGTCTTTGACGGTGCTGGCTGGCGATTTTTCTTTTCCATTGTCGTCTTCAATGGGAGGGAGACTGTATGGATCAACTACAAGGCCCTTGGAGCCGCTGACGCTGAAGCAAAAGTTCTCGCGCAGCGACTTGCCCTGAGGAGCAGCACCAGCACCGCCGATTTCCGAGTAGAGCTGCAGCTTGTGGACCTTGAACCAGCCCTGCATCTTTTCGGCAGGGGACTTGTTGCTATCAGAAGATGAGGAGTTGGCGCTCTTGGCGGATGAGGGCGGACCGGGAGGTAGAGGGACTAGCTCGACAACATTGTCGCATAGATTCTCGAGCTGCCGGACGTATTCATTGTGGCGTTCGTAGAGTGTAGTGGACAGGGATATCATGACGGTCACTCGGCGGTGGTGCTTCCGCAAAAGACTGCGCAGACCAACCAACAGGGCCATCACGTAGGGGAAACTCCAGCCGTCCATGGCATAGAGCGTCGGGGCCAAGAATTGCGGCAAAACAATGCGGTGGAGCGTCGACGGCGGCGTAGACTCGAGGCTGGCGCTGACGGAAGCCAAAAACTTGCGGAGCGGTGAGTGCTCAAGCTCGGGCTGGGGTGAAGGCTGCAGAGGGTTGGGTAGAGGTGAAGCATGGAGAGTGCCTTTGATATCGCTTGGGTTCAGGCGTTTCGTAAGGTCAAACGTGTGGCAGAAGGTGGCAATTGGCGAGCCTGGCGCTCCTTGTGTTGCAGGCCCACCCCTTTGTTGCGAGTTTGCCGTCGGCCGTGGTGCCAGTGCTTCGTACCGCCAGGCAATCTTCATCTTGTCGTTGGCAGCGTCTTGTGCAGCACTTTTGCTTCTTGACGAAGAAGATGCTGACGCCAGACCGGGCAGTTCCGTGCGCCACCCTGCACCCACGCCTAAAACGTGCACATGATGCCCCTGCACTAGACCCTCGGCCGCATACGCGCGCAGCATCACGCTTGCAAAATCCGTCGTGCCCTGCTCCTCGACCAGCAAAGAATGGCCCAAAACAAGACCTCCATAACCAGCCAGCAACTGATCGACAGATGCTGTGCCTGTCGACGTAATGGGCCGTCCATCGTATGGCGAGGGCCGTGCTCCTGCGCCGAGTGACGGTATTTGAGACGGTGGGGTAGGCCGCAAAATCTTTTCGCATTCCTTGATCATGGCTTCGCGCAGCCTCTTCATTTCGGGCTCGAGCCGAGCCTTTTCCTCGGGGCTCAGCTCTGGACGCTCGCCCGGCTGCCATGTGGGCTTCTTTAGTTTTTTGTGCCTGGGGCCGGCTGGATTGCCAGGGCCAGGAGATCCAATACCTCGTGCCTGCCGCAAGGCCAGAGATGGATGTGGTGAAGCTGCACCATGTCGAGCTGTTGGAACGCCACGGTCAACTGCTGGAGATGGCTGTGGCCGCCGTGGCGAGGTTTCGCCGGCTGCCGTACCTGAAAGCACGACATTTCGCTTTCGGAAAGACATGGTGGTGACGTGCTCTCTTTTTCTTTGAGTGACAGGTGTATGAGTTGGTGCCTGAGATGAGAGCTGTTGATGATTTTAAGCTCTTTGGTGGGATTTTTCAGAAGCTGGCCAATCCCGTGTTGAAATTGTGGGGCGGGCACCTGCTACAAGAGGCAACTTCCAACCTTCCATCTAGAATCCATTTCCACTCAACAAATGATACTTTTTTTCTTTTTTCTTTTGTAAACTTTTTGAATCAGAGATAAAAGAATAAAAGTTTTCTCAAATATAAGAAGGATATATTATGAAGTTGTAAGGCTCAAGTAGAGTAGAAGCTACTTCAATGAGAACGACTATGAGTTGCACAGAGCTCTATTGAAATACTAACAAACGACACAAATTTTTGTCCGGTAATTCAAGTTAAACTATGAGCATTAATACTTTACGGTGCGTTTTTTGTCAGTTTAATTGAATAAAGCAACCAGAGTAAAAGAATGAGAGTTGTGCTGTTTGCGTCTGTTGGTGACCCCATGTCGTCCAGGTCACGTGCTGATATTACAGTTGATAAGCCCCGCTAACAAAGAAATTTTGGGGGCCGGCCAGGGCAACCGCAACCTCAAAATAATTTTCGGAAGCTCCAGCCTTGCGAACTCTCCCTCAACAGCGATCCGAACCAAACTCACCCTCAAAAGCGCACGGCACGGCACAACTACCGACTAAGACAACTTTAACCAGACGACAATCCCACCGCCTTTCTTTCACCCACCTCTCACCTCCAAAATGTCGGGCGCCGCTGGCGACAGCCAGCTGTTCGAGGACAACTTTACCATCACCGAGGTCGACCAGAGCAAGTACGACCGCGTGGCACGGCTGTACGCGACGTCGACGGACGCGCAGACGGTGCTGACGCTGGACATTAACACGGAGCTGTACCCCTGCCATGTGGGCGAGAACCTGACGGTGGTGCTGGCCACGACGCTGTCGCTGGACGGCTCGCGCGAGGAGTCGGACAAGGGCTGGCGGGACCTGTCCAAGCCGGGCGCGCAGGGCTCGGGCGAGTCGACACTGGCGGACATGTATGACTACGTGTGCCACGGCAAGATCTACAAGTTTGAGGACGGCGACGATGGACAGACAATGTGCGTAAACCCTCCCTGGGGATGACTATTTTACTATACTTTTCTTTTGTTTTTGAATACTAACACCCCACAGCAAGGCATACATTTCGTACGGCGGTCTGTTGATGTCATTATCGGGCCCGTTCAAGAAGCTGACGCCGCTGCGGGTCGACTACACGTACCTGCTGGTGAAGAAATAAGCGGTCAATGGCGGTGGCAGTGGTGGTAGATGAGAAAAGGCAAAAGAAGGCGGATCTACCTCAGTATAGACGAGGAAAGCAGCGAGAAGGTCATGGCGTTTTTTGGCGTTTAAATTTGAATATCATGTGCACTTTGAAAATCAAAGTCAAAATCAAAAGCAGAACATGTGAGAGGTCTGTGCACGGGATTGTAGTATGAAAACATAAAAGTATAAAAAGAGAGACTCGGTGTCTTTTTTTTTTGTATTTTCTATCGTTCATGATTGTTCATGATCTTTATCTTATATCATCTATGCCCAAAAGTAAACCTTTATCACTCAACTTGGTAGATTCTATCACACCCATCTATTCATAGACTAGCGGCTCCTTCTCTTTCTCTGGCTGATTAAAGGACCAGTGGGGACCCGGGAAGGGCAGCGGGCGGAACAGTCGCTTCTTAATGGCTGGCTCGACCGACTTCTCCTCGTTCGTCTCCAGCAGGTTGTGCCGCTTAAAGAAGTCCAGGAGCACCACGGAGCAGTTCGTCTTGAATAAGCCCTGTTTCAGCAGTTCTTTGACCTTGGGCACAGGATACTTCGTAAAACTCTCGACCTCGCCGTCGTTTTTGTTCAGTTCCACGTTTTGGGCAACCTCCAAGTCGTAGATATACTCGCTCTCGGGATAGATGTGGCCTTGGTCGCCCTTCGCTCCCTCGTCGACAATCAACATATATGTCATAAGGCCAGTATTCACTGCACACTGTCTGACCTTGTCCTGGTCCAGCTTAGCCTCCTCCTCAGCCTCGCGGGCCACGCAGTCTCTGTGATCTTCGCCCGTCGCGAGACCGCCAGCGACAGAGTTGTCGAGATACAAGGGGTAGGTATCCTTCTTGCTGGAGCGTCTAGGGACCCAAATATCAGAGACCTCCCCATTAGAGTCCGTGCAGTAGGCCGTCATGTGGGTGCCGTAGCGGACGACGCCCAGTAGGCCGGCAGCGCCACGCTGGACATCGAAAATAATCTCGTAGACATCTTGGCCGTGTGCGTCTTTGTCCAGGAGCTTGTTCTTGCCGTAAACAGCCCACATCTCTTCCTTTCCCGTCTCTTTATCCACCTTCCACCCTTCGAGTGAGCGAAAAGTTTGATTAGCGCACCAATATCTCATGAGGTGGCCGATAGTTGCCGTGCGAGCTTCCTTGGTCGTCTGTCCACTCAGTAGAAGGTTCAGCGGGAAAATCTTATTGTTGAGCAGGGCCTCAATCTTGCTGTTTGTCGGGCTGAACCCCCACTCCTTCAGTGACTTAGGAGGGATGACCCTGAATTGGTCGACGACATACTTCATCATATACCCAATATTGTAGATGCCGTTATTGTCCTCCCACTGGACGGTCCAGAAGTATTCCATAAACTCGGCATATTCCTTCTCATCCTCTTTGTAAGGGGCGCTGTATTTTAATGTTAGCTGAATTTGTTCGACATCATAACGCCACACCATGACATCAAAAAGTGACTTACGCATCGCACTCGTCGATGAGCTCCTTGAAGGTGACAGTTCTCTGCTTAGGCTTCTCCGCGGGATCCAGCATCGACGACGCAGTCGTATTCCTCTTCACGATGTCGGCATACGACATTGGTGCAGGCGTCTCTGAAACGGGTACGGACGACATTGTGAATGGTTTAGCAGTTGTATGCGTAAAGTTGTGTTGGTGAAATGTGTTGATGTGATGATGAAATGTGATGCTGAAGTGTGTTGAAGAGAGAGGAAGAAGACGAGGAGGAGAGAAGACAGAAGGAAATCGAGCCAATTTATAGACTGAACGGTACGTTGAAATCATGGAGGAAGCAGTGTTTGCTCGTCAGCCTAACATCTGCTGAAATAAATATTGAATGGGGTCCAGGTGACCATGGACCGAGTAGGTAGAATCCCTGGAGGAGTCCGTGAAAGAGCTGTGAGAAAGCTGTGAAAGAGAAACTGGAAGGAGCTGTGGAGGCAACAGTGGGAGGAGCTTCGAAAGGGAGCTGTGAAAAAAAGTTGTAAAAGAAGTTGCGGAAGGAGCTCTCAAAATAGCAGTGGAAGGAGCTATGGAGGCAACAGTCGAAGGAACTGTAGAAAGAAGCTGATCTGTACAGGGAGCTGTGGGAGGAGCTCTGAAAGAAGACTGTGTAAGGGATCGTGTAAGAGGCTGCGTAAGGGACCGTTGGGAAGAGGCCCCAATGAAAGATTTGAAAGAAAATGTGAAAAGAGAGTGCTAATAGGAATTGGGAAGTGAAGACTGAAAATAGCCTCAGAACAGAAAATAGACTCCGAAACGAAAGGTCAGACTTCTCGGACAACTCGGGGTGTTTCTTTCCGGCTTATGAATGAGGCTCCAAGTCGGCGACTGATACTGATCTTGATCAGAAAAAGAAAGTCACGATGTTGTTTTAGATGCGCCCAGAATGCAACTTTGTTTCGGCTTTTTTTGTTGCGGTCAAAGTGCCCGCAGTTGCCCACCGAAGCTAAGCAATAGGTTTCCACTTGACTTTCTTGACTTTGGGGAAGGAGGGACCTCTGGTGGCTCCTGTAGCACCCGAACCGGCGCCGGTCGCCGCTGCCGAAGTTTGGTAACTACTAGCGCCTGCCGTAGTCGGTCAGAACTCTGTCAGAAATTCTGGCAAGGTGAATTGGGACGCATGTCAGATCTCAGAAATCCACTGATGTCTTGAAATAGGCTGGCCAAACACAGCTTGGGTCGGTCTTGCCTAGACAGAATTCTAGCGAACGGCCTGGAAGGCGCTAGCAAGTAATCGCCATTGAATTTAGAGGGAAGGAGGGGCCGCACCAAGAAAGCAAAGGATCATGAAACTTCAATTTCGTTGAGCTTTTTGACTTGTCTTTATTTTGTTGTTTTCTTTACTCTTTTTGGATAGCTGTCACTGCTTGCTTGGCTCCTGAATATTTTACTTTGGCCGTCCATACATTTCGTCGCATATCAGATTGTCTCACACTTTATTCTTTTCCCGCTTTTGGACGACCAATCATTTGCGACAAATTTGACCTTCTCTTGCAACGACTTCAAAAGGGGGTGCCACGTCAAACTACGACGTACAAAGATATTGGCCTCCTTTTCTGCCCAACTCTGTTGAACCGCCGTCACCAGTTATACTACCATCGCCAACATCCGCCTCTCACAATGTCACAGCCCCTCTTTGGCATCGTGCCCACGGGTCTGCCCGTCATCACGGCGCCGACGGAAGCCCCCTCCGCCACCTCTTTCTTGTACTCCATCGCCAGCACCGCCGACCGGCCCTTTAACCACGCAGTCGTCTTTTTGCTACCGGGTGTCGAGCTGCCCCAGGGCACCGCCGCTGCTATCTACCTTGTGACCCCGCCTTCGGCCGGTGAGACAACACCCATATCGCGGTTCTTGGGCGGCATCGGCCCGGGCAAGGAGTCGGCTATTTTCAAGATTGGCGGGAATGCGTCGCCGGGCACGCCAACCGTCATCGGCATCAGCATTGAGGAGGCCGGAAGCGTAGCCACGCGGATCGAAGAAGTGCGGTCGTCGAGCAAGGCTCTTGTTGTCAGTGGAGGCAACAGTTCGGGGAGTGGAAGCGGCGGCCCCTCAACACTTGTCCTTGCCCAACGAATCATCCAAAACGCCTTCAACTTCCTGGCAAGCTTTAGTAGTGGCAGCAGCGGAGGCGGCGCGGGCGGCGAGGTGGTGCCGTTGCGGGCGTTTGAAGAGTGGTGGAAGAAGTTTGAGGGTAGAGTGCGGAGTGATCCGACCTTCTTGGAGAGAGCGCAAGAGTGAACTGATATGGGACGAAGATATATGGAGATGGGACGAAATATTGTCGACAACTACATTTTGGATATTAACTAGCGCATGTATGATTTATGTTTTCAATACAAGAGTGATATGATTTGATTTGGTACACAAATACACCACATGGGGCATCACTGTTGGCAGACGAGGCATCGTGAGAAAAACAACAACTTTTCTTCATTATAAACCTGTATTATTTCCAGCAATTCCATTCCCATCATCTTCGCCGTCTAAAGTATCCAGTGTTGTTGACGAAAAAAGGGGCAGACTTGAAAGTCAAAGTATGCAAGAAAGCAAGAAAAGAAAAGCCCTCCCTATAAAAAAAGAGACGAGGATGAAAGAAGATATAACGCCGTCCCGTGTCATTTGCGCTTTCCTGTGTTTTTTTCCCAAGTGCAGAAAGCAAAAAAGTAGGTATAAGACCATATGAAGAGAAAGGAATGAAAGAAAAGGAAATGAAATGAAATGAAACAAAAGTTCCCACTCAGTATGCGCGCACACAAACAGGCCGCCTCTAGTCTTCCTGCAAGGGTGCCATCATCGGGCTCTTGAGCCGTGTTGGACTTGTTGCGCGGCTTCGCCGGCCGGCATTGAGCATTTGGAGGTTTGGTGTGTTGAGGCCGAGGCGTTCCCTACTCTCGGTCCGCACAACAAGGCCGCTGCGGTCCATAGCCGACACGCCGCCCGTAGTGCGGACTTCGTCAAACTTGTCCACGCTCAGGGTCGGCGTGCCCAGGCCAGAACGGCGGGCGGCACCGGCCGACGACGACAGCCGCATGCTCGAGGATGCGCTGCCGGAGCCTTCGCTGCCGTCCGAGCTGAGGTCCGTGTCCTCGAGGTCCACGTCGCCGAGCTCAAATTGGTCCATCTGGCCCTCTTCGAGCACGCGCTCGTAGTCGCGCGAGTGGCGGCGGAAGAGCATCTTGGCGAGACCGGCGAGGGCGCCGCTGTTGCCGTTGCTGGTCGGGCTGCCGCTGCCAATCGTGCTGGTAAACCGACCCTGTCTGCGGGGGCTGCCGGGCCAGCGCGAGCGGCGCATAAACGAGCCAAACTTGTTCATGAGGCGGACACGGCGCTCCTTCTTGCGCAGAAGGAATGCGAACAAGAGCAAAAGCAGCAGGAAGAAGAAGAAGCCGGGGATCGCCGACTTTTCGCGCGCCTTATCGAAGATGTCGTCGGCCGTATCGCTCCAGTCGTCGTCGCCGCTCTTGCTGCCGCCGCTGCCAATCTTGAGGGGTTCCCAGGTCGAGCCTGCATACGTGAAATCGGACGGGATGCTGCCGTCCTTGGAATTGCTGCCAAAGCCGACAGCCTGACCCTTGCCGGCGCCAATGGTGCTGCCACCACCGCTACCGCGAACACTGCGCGGCGGCACCTGTCCGGCAGCGTACAGCAGTATACGGCCGAGGGTCCAGCTGACCTCGACGCTGTCAATCTTATCGACGGGGCGGAAGGCCGTGGTGCTGTAGACTGTGCCCTTGCCCTCTTCCATGGCATCGCTGGACACGTTGAGCCCAGGGATCTTGTCTAGGCCGACGCGCGGGATGCCAATGCCCTCGTGCAGGACATTGATCACCCATGACGCCTTGAAGCACGCCTGCTGGGCATCCTGGAGGGTGCGGGCCACGTCCTCCTTGCTCTTGTGCTTCTTCTTGTCCTTGCGCGTCTCCTTTTCGTCGTCCTCGTCGTCGGTGTCATCGCCGTCGCCCTCGATCTTGGCGCCGATCTTGGTCCAGTCCTGGTTGCAGAAATCGAGCACCTTCTTCTGGTACGTGGCGAAGTCGTAGGCCATGTCGCCCTTTTCGCCAAAGAAGCCGTGGGTTGAGTGGTAGTACTCGGAAACGCCGACAAAGTGGTTAATGTTGTAGTCGATGCTAGGCACCGGGTCGTGGATCAGGCAGGGCTCGGAGCCCTCACCGCAGGTCGTGTCCTTGGCCAGGATGGGCTTCGTTTCAACCAAGCAGTTAGCAAAGTCGCCCGTGCCGACCAGCGTGGCGGCGCCGGTGCTCTTGGTGCCCTGCACGAGCGTTCCGTCGGCTGATGTCCGCAGACCCTTGGGTAAGCACGGGTCAGGGACATCAACGCCATTAGCAATTAGGTCCTGGTGGGCGCCGGTCAGCGCCTTGACGTACGACTCGCGCGCCTTGTTGACGCCGAAGCCGAGCCACGTCGCAGTGAAGACGCGGTGCTCTGCCGGGTTGCCGTCGAGTGTACGCAGGCGGATCAGCTTGAGGTTGTCGGCGTGTTCAGCGGCCTCGGTGGTGTTGGGGGCAAAGGCGATCTGGGCAGACGCGCCGCCCATGTCGAGGAAGCCGTAGGTGTGGTGGTTCTGGCCGTGGGCGTGCTCGTCGGGGTGGTCGAAGCCACCAAGCAGGTAGTTGGCGGCGAGCCAGCCGTACAGACCCTCGGTCTCGCCAGGAATCACCTGGATGTTATTGGAGCAGTCGGGAAGGGAGAATTTGGTGTGTTGCTGGAAGTAGGAACAGGTCTCGCGGAGCAGCGCGGTCTGCTGGAGTTGTGGGAGGAAGCGCATGCCGGCTGTGGCCATCAGGAAGATGGGCGTATCGGCGACCATGTCCTCGGGGACGACCTCGAGGGCATAGTCGATGAGTTCTTGCAGATGCTCGGCGCCGACGGATGCTGGGCGGTCGCCGAACGTCGAGATGCCGGGCCGGATCTTTTTTGTCCATTTCGTCTTAATCTTGGGGAGGCTGTGAAGTTCTTCTTTGGACGCGTCCTTGATGGCTTTTGATGGGTCCTTCCAGCGGTAGACATGAACTCTGCTGCCAGAGGAGCCGGCGTCGATGACGACACCCCACCGGTCTGTAGAAGAGAAATGCGTTAGTATTACAAGTCAGAGACGGGAAACAGTGTTCGAGGGAATGAATCAAGCTTACGCTTTTTCCCCATTGCGAATTAGGTGTAATGAAATCGTAGATGCAGGGGTTTGTTGCGTGGGTTTGGATCGCGTCTTTCGGCGGATCGTGATCGAAGTCGATTGGGGAAGGGAGTACGGAATAAAGGGTGTCGGAAAGATGCGACGGTTTTCGAATTAATGCATGGGGTATCAAGAGGATCGAAGTAGGTCGCGCAGCGTTCGATCGAAGAGAAAACAATTGGTTTTTGATGAGGGATCGCGAAATTTGCGAGATCGAAGAAAAAATCGAGATTTCGAGATTCGAGAGTCGTCGAGACGCGAAACTCGAAAAAGTGGGTGCAACGAGTGGATGGCGGTTGTTTCAAAGGCGAACAAACAGCAAGTGACGACAAAAAAGAAGAAGAAAAGGAAATTAAAGAGAAAAAATGTGTCGTAGCGAGTGACAAAGAAAGGAACAAATGAATACGATAAGGAATAAGAAAATCAATAGACGAGGAAAAGCAGGGCAAAGAACAAAAGGGGCCGATAGTGTGGTGAGAGAAGGAAAAAAGAGGCAAAAGGCCACTCGCTCTTTCCCTATTTTAGGATGGGGACAAGAAAAAGGGCTGAAATGCTGGAATTGCCAGGAAATCAGGCAGTGACGAATGGCGATAAGCAAAGCATGGCACGCAAATCATCCACTGTCGCGGAAAAAGATAGCGGGCTGCAGTTTCCTGCAGTGTGACGGAGGAGTGGTGCCAGATTACGTTCTTGGGCCTAAAACGGAAAGGGGCAATAATAATATTAGGGGGAGTGGGGGGATACACTTCTGCAATAATGAGATTATTGGGGGAATGCATGCGCTGCGCCCGACTCTCACCACCCAGAAGACCACCAAGACACTGAAAAGGTACTTAGTAACTGCACGTGCCAAGGAATACGGAATAGTGCTGGAAGCAGCCAAACGCAACCAGGCGGCCAAGCGGGGACTAGCAAAAGCTCGTAATGCAGGAGACGGAGATCTGCCCAAGGATCAATACGGGACACAGTGGGTGTGTTCTTTTTTTAGTGCATCGCATCCAGAACTGGTGGTGGGTGGTTGCTGAAAGTCTCGAGACAGCAAAAAGTCGATTGATTTCAATCAGGTCAAATACAGGCCAAGGACCGCTAAAATCACAAAGTTTAGCAGTCTACTGTCTCTCGGCTCGTTCCGAGCAGTTGTCTTTCTTTTTTTCTTTTTCTTTTCATCTTTTCCTGCATCTTCCCCTCACATCTCCTCGATCTCGAAACTGGCCCAAACAGCTGCCGCGTCATGCATCTCTTCAGACGACTTCTCAACAGGAGGCCTACTTGAGAGGACATTTTACACATTGTCTACCGCAAGCTTACGACTGTTTCTAACTGCCAGGTTTAATGGCCAGGTTTACGGCGAAACCAGCCTTCGCCACGAGGCTGATGTGTCGCTTTTCTCAGTTCCTGACTCCTGAGACAGCCTCTGTTTGCGAATAAGAGGGGCCGACGGTTGTCTTTTGAAAGACCACTGTGAGAGACTGAGAAACGCCTGTTTGAGCCCCGGCGAGTCCCTGGTTCGGTTTTCTTTGATTCCTTGTTTTTTACTCGAACGGTCTCGGCACGGCCGCCGTTCGTCTTGTTTGTCTCTCTTTTCTTCGCACAGACGGGACGTGGGAGCGGAAGGATACGCTATGGTAAGATTTTTGAAGGCATAACGAAGATCTACGATTCTCCACAGTTTGGGAGAAATCTAGATCTGACTTGACAAGGTAAAACGTACATCATAGTTGTTCACAGTTTGTTCATATATTTACTTTACGGGGAAGATTGTTTTCAGGTTGCAATAAACTTTGTATTGTTCAAGGTACTCTTTGGTCAACAAAGAAGGAAGTTGAAAAGAAAAAAAGAAAAACTATTAGATGATGGGGATGGCCAGAGCCTTGTCTGGTTCAAACGAGGCAGCTGTAAACTGTTTCAACCGCCACTTATCGCTGCAATTAAGCAGCCTGCTCCAGAGAATCCGCGGCACTTGCCATGGTGGAAGCGGCAGCCTTGAGGACTGCTGCCTCGGCCTCTTGGAGGATAGCAGTGGGAGAGGGAGGAGTCGATGAAGCATCGTCGCCCTTGAGGTGGTTGGCATACCAGGCCAGCAGAGCCGTCTGGTCCTCCATGGCGGCCATGCGCTTCTGCATCTTGAGCATCGCCCGCTGCATGCGCGCCTGGTGCGCAATGTACTTGGCCTGCATCTCCCAGCCCTCGACGCAGCGCGCCAAGAAGTGCTCGAGCTGCTCGGGTTGGGACCAGTCAACCTCACTTGAGGCAGACTCGTCTTTTTGGGTGTCTTTGACCTCCTTCAGAGGCTCTCCCTGCTTGCCCGGGATCTTGAGGGTCAGCTTGGGCATCTTGTAGGACATGCGCTGCAGCAGGCTTTTGACACGAGTGGCCGACGCCGTAGTCTCGGCCTCGGACAGCTGGGAGACGGCGTCGGCGTCTTCCTTGTCGTCAAAGTTGATGGACGCCGCCGTCTCGTCGGTGGGCGAGCCGACGAGCGTCGACGAGTCGCTGAGAGAAGAGGTGGAGGAGGGGCTCATGCTCATCTTGTCAAGGCCGAGCGTAAAGTCGAAATCGTCGTCCTCATCATCCTCCTCATCATCGGTATCGACCTCCAGCTTGACCCGGGTCTGGCGCGGCTTGACACAGGGGATCTTGTGGACGGTGCTCTGGAGGTACAGCTTGCGAGCATTCGAGCGGACAGCGGCGAGCCACTGGGCATCGGACATGCTCATGGACCGCGGCGTCGGGATGCTGATGCTCGATGAGGAGCCACCGTCCGGGAGCGGGAAGCTCACGGAGCGCATGATGTCGGGCGACGGGGTCGAGCATGTCGAGCCCGAGGGGCTCTCCGTGGACGGGCTGCCAGAAGAAGACATTTTCGTGGGGAAAATGGGGGTGGTACCTACCTGTAGGTGTAGTTGGTCGTGTATAAGTGTCTGAAAAATGGTGAAGCTGAAAAAACACAACGGAAGATGGCGAGAATGAGGATGATAAGAGACAAAGAACTGTTCCAACAAAGAAGGGAAGAAACCAATATATA
The DNA here is from genome assembly GCA_021396235.1 of Sporothrix pallida. Taxonomy (NCBI): domain Eukaryota; kingdom Fungi; phylum Ascomycota; class Sordariomycetes; order Ophiostomatales; family Ophiostomataceae; genus Sporothrix; species Sporothrix pallida. Next base: position 336,670 of record WNYG01000034.1, read on the forward strand.
GGTTTTATGGTTTCCCAAGAGGAGGGCTATGAACATGCCCATGATATGAGAACAGCGTTATTATCGCGGTTATGAACGAAAAGAAGGGACGGAAGCTTGGACGTGGCTGCCATGTTGTTCAGTGGACAGGATATGAGACGAAAAGGATCCCCACATTGAATTTGTCCGATAAGAAAACAAATGTGGTTGGTTGGTCTTCGAGTCGTCAACAAAGGGAATATGTTCATAGAACAAAGGCTGTGTGAGAGGGAAAAAAACAATTACTGCCCCGCTGCCGTGCAGGAAGACGATAATGAGAGAAGAAGAAGAAAAAAGAAAAGAAAAAGTCGATAAGTGAACTACGCACGGCCTGCCCGCGATGTTACAGTGGACGCTCATTGGCTCTGACGTCATCTGCCAGGCAGCTGCCATTTCACTCTGCAGCCCGGCGCCAGAATCGGCAGATTCAGTCACGGATGCAGGAGATGTTAAAAGAGAAACCAAAGTTTTCAAAGGTTTTTCTTTTCTTTTCGGCACAGTGAATGAAGTCGTCGTCTTTTCTGTGTTCTTTTTTCTTTCCATTTCACTGCCGCCTGTTGACGGCGCATCAGTGCTTTGTAACCCGCCGGATGCCTCCGTGCTGGCGCTGGCGCTCTCCGGCTTGTTAGTGTTTGTAGTTGGAGAACAGGAGAAGTAAGGCCGCGAGTTGCGTCAGCTGAACTTGCCTCAGGCCGCCCTATGTAGGGGCCTAGACCAACTCTAAACAGCAGAACAGCGTCATGATTTGCCTATTGCCCAGTTTTGACTACTTCTGGAAAAGGAAGGCACGAGCAGCACGCGTGTGTATCACTATGTAATGGTTCTTGCCCTTCCTGTCCAACATACTGTATTACAAAGTAGTTCCCGCGCGATAGTGTCGATTTGCATAAATATAGCTTCAATCCCGCATTCTTTCTTTTGTTCCTATCTGTTTCTCCTCTTTCAACCATCACCATCATCTCAACTACATCTACGTCGACATCGACCCAACCACTCCAAACAATTCATCTCAACCGCGCCATCACCAACCACACAACCGTCAACATGCCTGGCTACATTGTACGTCCCAATCTTCCGAAGCATGCGAGCAATCGGCCCATCTTACGTTCTCCATTTCCGTACTGACACCCCTTTCTCCAGCTGCAATTCAACGCCGACACTCCCAAGGAGGAGCAGGACAAGTGAGTAGAGTCTTTCTTGGCTCTTTTCGAACGAACAACACTAACCATCCACAGGGTCAAACAGAGCGTCCTCGACAAGGGCGGCAAGATCGTCCACGAATACAAGCTCATGGGCGGTTTCTCGTGAGTGCTCCCCCAGCCAAACGACACAGTCTGAACACCCGCTAACCATTCAGATTCGAGCTCCCTGCCGACCACATCTCGACCCTCGATGCTTTCCCCTGCGTCTCCAACGTTGAGGCCGACCAGACCGTCTCGATCCAATAGACGATAGACAGCGAGCGATGAGAACAAATGCGATCTGAATCAGTGCGAATCTAGATCTACATAGCGAGACCATCAATTCAATACTTTAAGCTCTATTCTCTTCAAGATCTTCCGTGACATGAATCGTAATCTGTGGCGCATTCTTGGTCCTGTCGTGATCTTGCAGCAAGGGGAACCGATGGGCTGCCCTGTCCAGGAAGGTGCAGAGTGACGCGCGCTGTCCCTTGCCCTTGCCGTGGCTACCCCTCAATCGCTATCGGCGGCAGCAAACCACGCCATCATTGATACTCCGCTCAGGTCTCAGGCCGCCTTCAGCCTTTGTTTGCCGCTTGCACAGTGGCCGATCTGCCCCACTAACTATCGTTCCTAATCGCTCCTGCCAAAAGCTTATCGTAACAAAGTCAACTGTAAAGCAAACTCCAGTTCACCAATCTGTAGATGATAAGACGGTTAACATGTACCGCTCTCTCGTCTTTAAAGCCCGTGTATTTCCAGAATGTAAACAGATTTACTGCATCTCGTGTGACAACTGCATACTCTCAGAAAGGTCCTCTGCATCAAGGAGGGAAAGCTGGGGGAACCAGGCCAGGTCCGCCCCACTCCACTCCATGTCCCAGCGAATCACGCGCCAGGGCACCTGCCGTTCTCAACCACTGCTTGTATTTGTACCTAGACTCCGTGCTCTATGACTCTGATGTCGGCCTCCAACGGCCCATTCTTGTCTTCCGCCTCCACACTTTCACATCATACTCCGTGTGTTTATTTCAACTCCTTTTCTTTTCACACTCGTTTTCCAATTAACGTACGACACAAAAGAACAGTTTCATTGACCAACCCGACATGACAGGACAATGAAGAGCCTCAGCAGGCCATTGACGGCCGTCTCAACCAAGGCCTCTGTGCCTGTTGCATTCCTCACTTCCTCACCACCGTTCTCGTCCTCCGCCTCGTCTTCATCTTACAGCACCTCCTCGCCGGCCCGTCCACGCCGCTCCTTCGCTACACCATTCATCACTAACACTCGGTGCCTCTCAACATCCCAAAGCCGTACCTCGTCATCTCCGTCCGCTTCTTCTTCTTCTTCCTCGTCTTCACCTTCCTCCTCCTCCTCAACAACCCCCAGCCATGACGACCTCCCGCCGCTCCGTGACGAGGACATTGTCCGCCTCGCCAAAGAACCACAGCATCAGCTCCGCCTCGCCGACCTCGTCCGCCACGGCTGGCCCCCGCTCAGCGAAAAGGCACTGCTGCAGAGTGCCAACTTTTCGCTGGACCTGATCCCAGTCAGACTCGCCCGCCGTCTCCAGGCCCTACGCAACCTGCCCTATATCGTTGTGTCCAACAGCCACGTCCGCCAAATTTATCGAAACTACCGGCACAGTCTCCGCTCCCTACTGCCCTGGTGGCGCCGCCGCGGCAGCAAGGGCCAGGCCATTACGACGCTCGAAGAGGAGATTGCCTTTACGGACGTCCTCGCCGAACTCGTCACGACGCACCAAAATACCATCCCCATCCTCGCCCAGGGCTTCCTGGAGTCGCGCAAGTACATTGCCCCGGCCGACGTCACCGCGTTTCTAGACGAGCATCTGCGGGCGCGCATCGGCACGCGCCTGATTGCCGAGCAGCACATTGCCCTGCACCTCAGCAGCCAGCCTTTCGGGGCCTCCCTCAACACGCCCGATGCGTCCGGCCAGGCAGGCACAAATGCTGCTGCTGCTGCCGCCGCCGCCAGCAGCGACACCGCCGCCCCCGTGGCCGAGGCCTCGTCCTACATTGGCATCATCGACACCCAGCTGCGGCCCGCCCGCACGATTGACAGCTGCGCCGACTTTGTCGCCGACATTTGCGAGCTCAAGTACGGCGTGCGCCCGCAGTGGCGCATCGACGGCGAGCCGGACACGACGTTTGCGTATGTGCCGATGCACCTCGAGTACATTGTGACGGAGCTGCTGAAGAATGCGTTCCGGGCGGTGGTGGAGAACAAGATGCATAGGGAGCCGGTGGTGATCACCATTGCGCCGGAGCCGTCAGGGACGACGAGCGGCGAGGCATCCGCGAGCGGCAGCGAGGAGAGAAACAGCATACTGCCCCTCGACGACAATGCGTCGGGCGTGACGATCCGAATCCGCGACCGCGGCGGCGGCATCTGCCCCGACGTGCTGCCCAACATCTGGTCGTACTCTTTCACGACATTTTCCGACTATGACGACCTGCCGACAGGCAGCTCCGGGGGCAGTGACATGAACGACGGTCTGAATATTATTGCATCGTCCAACAATGGCGGGAGCTCGATTGCCGGCCTGGGCTATGGCCTTCCACTGAGCCGGGCGTATGCCGAGTACTTTGGCGGCGGCATTGCCGTCCAGAGTTTGTATGGGTGGGGCACAGACGTGTACCTGCGCCTCAAGGGTGTTGGCAACATTGAGTAAGTGACAGCACATACGATCTACATAACCTTTGTTTTCTAACACACGGCAGGTACAAGAACCGGTGAATGAACAGTTGGGCCAGGAACGAGATAGGATGATACCATTGGAGAATGTGTTTAGGTGAGCAAGCGTATACAAACGTTCAAAAGAGTCAAGACAGAGTCACAGAGCAAGAGAAGACGATATCAAAGATGAAGATATTATATCCTGTATTGGGGAGAAGCAGATTCATGACATAGTAATGTAACGTCAAACAAAATCAAAATCAAAAGTATAAGTAATAAAGAAACACAAACAGCAAAGAAACGTGCTTGATGAAACAGCTCGATAAACAAAAGATGAGAAAGTCTTTCCTAGAAGAAGTAGTATTATGAAAGTTGTAGAATATATGGCCCGTTCAAGAAACAATACAAGAAAGAAGAAATTGAAAGAAAACTGACAAAAGAGAAAGAAAGATGACAATGGAAATGCGTGTGACAGGGAAAGACCAAAGCAAAACAGAAAAGTAGAGACGCCGCCATAAAACAGTCGAGAAAAAAGGAAAAGCTAATTGTGTTTGTGCAAAAACCTGCCTGTGCAACCCCCGAGACGAAAAGAGAAGAGATAAAATCAAAAGTAGTAAACCAAATTCCAAGAAATTATATATGACCCATACGCTTTTAAGATGATGGTGAGAGATGATGAAGGAAAGACGAAAGTGACTTGACCAGCACGTTACATGTTGGCCAGCTCGTTGTCGATCTGGCGGTCCATGAATGTGCGGCGCTCGCCCGTCAGCTCCGTCTGCAGCCGCTGCTCCACCAGAGCACGCACCTGCTTCTTCGTCACCGTGTCGAGGTCCACCTCGCGCAGAACAGCCTGGATCGCCTCGACAATCATGCCGTCGTCAGGACCCACGTTGCCCCGCTGGAAGTCAAACGACATGACCGACTGGTGCGCCGCCTCCGAGGCACCCAACGGCTGGCGTGCGCCACCACCAAAGCCCAGGTTGGACGTGGACGCACGCAGACCCTGGCCGCCCAGAGCGGGCGACGTGTTGGACGCGGCGCGCAGGTTGCTCATCGTGCGGCTGCCAGGCATGCCTACGGGGGCATCCTGGTAGGGGCTCTGCATGCGCTGGATGCCCGTGCCCATGCTCATCATGGACTGGCGGTGCTGCAGCGGGTGGTCCGAATAGCCGCCGGCCATGTTGGGCACCGTCGAGCTGCGGCCGTAGAGGCCGGGCGACGTCTGCGACTGCGGAGGCATAAAGGCGCTGCCGCGGGCACCGCCCAGACCGGCCAGGACCGAGGGCTGGCGCACCGACGAGTACATGGACTTCATGTCGTCCATCTCGTAGCCGTCGTCGTGCATGCCCATGCCCATGCCGCCCATGCCGTCGTGGCCGCCAATCATCTTCTCGTTGGCACCACCACCGCCGCGGCGGCCGGGCAGGTTGTTGATTGTGGCGTAGTCGTCCCAGCGCTGCAGAGGGATCGAGCGCGGGTCGAAGCCTTCGTCGTCCACGGCCACAATCTGGCGCTTACCAGTCTCGCCGATAACGACGCGCGTGTTACCCCACGAGAAGTTGTCCTGGTTCCAGAAGGAGTAGACAGGCAGGACGAACGAGTAGATGGGGAAGGCCAGGATGTAGATAATCATCCAGCCGACATGCTGCCACTGGCGCTTCAGAATGAAAATAATGGCCTGGAGACCGTACACGGCAGCCAAGATAACAATCGAGAACAGCGGGAAGGCGCCAGAGTTGGTCGACACTGAGTAGATCAGGTAGGCCAGGTAGGCGGTGGTCGACGGGAGGATGATGGTACCAAACAGGTCAATGAACACGACGAAGCGCATACTGAAACAACAGAAGCCGCACATTTCCTTGAGCCACATGAGCTCAACCAAGTTGTGGATGGTAGAGTTGATCCAGCGACGACGCTGCGAGAGCAGAACGCTCCACTTCTCCGGCGCGGCAGTCTGACAGTAGGCATCGGCAATGAACTTGTACGACATGTACGGGAAGTGCTTGGTCATGAGCGTCGTCAGGAAACGATCCTCACCGAGAGACAAAAGGTTCTTCTTGTGCAGCGTGTCGACGATACAGTCGCTGTACTCGCGGATGACAGCGTCCGAGATAATGAGCGGCTTGCCACGATCGGCGGTGCGGAGACGGTACATGGAGAAACTGTGAGTTGTTAGTAAGAAGGCAATATAATAGATTAAAATCAAGAAAGGGTGTATACGTACCAACCGGGCAAACAGGTGACACTGCCAAAGAGGGACTCAAAGGCCTTGGCCATGTGATGCGAGATAAAGTACTCGTACACCTGGATCATCGTCCACCATGAGCGTTCCTCGTTCTGCAAGCTGGTCTCACCACAGATACCGGCAATCTTGGCATCGTTGGCGCACGCAGCCACAAGACGGTTCAGCGAATCTTCACGGACACACGTGTCGGCGTCGACCATCAACAGGTATTCGTACAGCTCCGGATCGACACCGATGACGTTGTTGATCTGGTGGAACATCTCGAGCTCAAGCGGATTCATCGGCGAGCGGTGGTGGACGCGGTTCAGGAAGCTCATGACCATAATCTGGGAGTCACGCTTGCCACGGTTACCGGGCTTCGTCTTGCTCTGCTCAGACTCCTTGCCGACCTTGACGACCACGACGTACGGGACAACGTTGCCTTCAAACTCGTAGAGACCAGAGTAAACCTTGCCGTAGTTGAGCTGCTCGCTGCCGGTACCGACAGACTTGAAGGGCAGAGCAGGCGGGTCAACCTTGGGATCAACGCCCAGAATATCGAGAACAATCTTGGGCGTGGGACGGTCGTTGCCCTCACCAACAATGACACCATCGCAAATGACGCAAATGAGCTTCCGCTTGTTGTCGTACTGCAGGGCCGTGAGCGAGTCAAGCGCCTTGCGAAGCGAGTCTTCACCCTCAGTGTAGGCGGGGACCTGGCAGATGACAAACTTGTCCTGGGGAGCAGGGCGGCGCTTGGAACCAAACTGCAGGGCAGACAGGAACTTGATGCCAATGATGGTCACGATGATGATGGTGAAAGCGAGCAAAACGTAGCCGTCAACCTGGCAACGGGCCGAGTCACGGAAGTCGGGGAGACCGACATAGAAGTTGTTCTTGATGCAGTTCATGCTGTTGGCAATGCTGGCCTTTTGCGTGTTGTTGTTGGCAGCCGAGGCAATCAGGTTGTTCCAGGTCTCGGTGATATCGGTACCCGGTGCCTTCTTGACGGCATCAGTGAGGTCGCTGTTCAGGAACTTGTACTGCTTCAAGTTGTTCATCAGGTCCAGCGTGTAGAAGTAGTTGCTCAAGTCGTACACGCTGCCGTCGTAGATGACCCACTCGTAGCTGTTGTCCTGGCCCTGAGACTGGATCTCACTCTTCTTCCACACCAGATCACCGTGATAGTACTCCTTGATGTTGGGCTCAAAAGTCTTGGTGTACCAGTCCGCGTTGTGCAGGTTGCTCGTAGGGACGGTCTGCAGCTGGCCAGAGGTGTGCTGTGCGTCAGGGTCGTTCAGGGTGGTGTTGAACGACAGAGCAAGCGTCTTGTCCGTCACCAGGCCAGGGCAGGAGAGAACCAGAGGAGGGGCAAAGTACGGGTCGAGAACCAGACCAGCCAGGGGCTGCATGTTGGTCGACGAGACGTCGCGGCCCACGATGTCACTGTGCTGGACCTTCCAGAACTTGGAGATGTCGTAGACCTTGCCGTGAATGGCGACCCAGAAGTCGTTGGAGCCCTGGTGGGAGCTGAGCTGGGTCGTGGTCCAGGCTTTGTCGTAGTTGGGGCACAGAAGACGGCCAAACTCGACAATCCAGAAGACAAGAACACCGTTGAGCAGGAAGATCAGCATACACAGGACAACCTTTTCACGCCAGGCCATGCGGACATCGGGTCTCTTCATGCGACCGACATAGCGGAGCAGGAACGAGGGAATCCAGAAGGTCAGGGCCCAGACGAACGCGACCCAAATACGACGGCTCCGGGTAATGGGCTGCTCCGTAATGGTCTTGCCGTTGGCCAGCTCGGGGTCGAGACCGATAAACTCGCCCTCGTTGTTGTAGAAGAGCTGGCCACGCATGTCGTCACCCTTAAGACCAAGACCGTAGTCACCCTTCATGGCACGCTCACGGGCAGCAGTGTCATGGGGATTCACGCCCATGGCGCTAGCACCCATGATAGAAGGAGCCATACCGGCGCCCATACCGGCCATTGCGCCCATGCCAGCAACGCTGCCAGGACCCAGAGGCGAAGGGCCAACAGACAGGGCACTCTGGCTGACGTTGCGCTGGTGCTGGTGAATCAACTGGTCCTGGCTGCCGTTGGAGGTACCGTCACCCATCATGGGCTGCTGGAAGAAGCCGCTTCCGTTGGCAGAGTAGCCCGACTCCATGCCCTGAGGCAGGTTCATCGGGGTCAAGCCAGGAGCCATGCCGGGCATGCCCATGCCACCCTCGGGCTTGAGGTCGAGCATGCTCTCGGCCTCCCACCAAGCATTCTCGCGCATCCAAATGCGCTCAGTGCCGACAACGACCTCGCCGTTGCTCCAGCCGCGCTCGAGCACCCAGCTCTCGATGCCGTCACGACCGTCGCGGCAACCAAGAGTGGCGTACCGCTGGGTGAACTCATCGTGGTCAAAGTCGGCCGTAAAGTCCAGGTGCTTGTTGCGGCGGTTGGCCCACTCAGGCAGACGCCAAGAGCGGAGCTGGCGCGAGACAGTGCCAGCAGACCAAGCCGAGTTGATAGAAGGGAGGGCCGCCAGGCTGGCCGGGGACTCATCCGTGGGGTGGACCGAGAGGTGGTACCAGACACGGCTGCTGCCGAGGATGTTGGCCAGGTCAAGACGACCAGCACGGCCCAGGTTGACACCCTGGCCCTCCTCAGGCATCAGAAGGCTCTTGAGGAAACCGTCCGAGTCGGCAGACAGGACGATCTTCTCAAGGAGCTCTTCACGCTTCTCAATAATGTGAGTACGCTCACGGCCAGCAGGGCCGGTCATGATGCCCAGATCAGGAGCAACGTCGTTGACAGCGTTCTCCATCTCGCGAAGCACAGACGTGCCGGCAGTGGAAACGTCAACACCATCCTGCTTCATCTCGGCGTTGATGCCCATGGTGTCGTCAAAGATGCCGCGAAGCGACAGAGCCTTGCCGAGAACGGGGTCAGGGATCTCAAGGACAGTGAGGCAGACAGTGTCGCCGTTGTCCTCGTTGGAGGTGGGAGTGCGAGCGCCACGGCCGCCCTCGACAGACTCGTCACCGTCACGGATGCGAGCCATCTGGGCAGCAATGGCTGCGTTGGCCTTGGAGATGACCCAGTCAACGAGAGCCTCGTACAGGCCACCGATGAAGATGGTACGGTCCTCAGTCGAGCAGGTGCGGGCCAGGACCTCGGGCTCGACGCCAAGTAGGCCACTGACATCATCGCAGACCTCCTCCAGGACCTCCTCGTCAACATCGTAGTCGAGGGTGTTGCCGAGCTTCAGCAGACCAGCAAGAATGGAGATGAGGTTACGGTGGGCTGAGCCCTTGATGCCAATCTCCTTGAGAGCGGCACGGAAGTCATCTGCAGACGCGGCATCGTCTGCCGTGGGGAGGTAGGAGGGAGGGTCGTAGGTGCCGGAGCGAGAAAGGAGGCTGTAGTCGGCGGCCGACTTGAGGCCAAGGAACTCACGCTCAGCGGGGGTGGATGCCGAGGTGAGGAGGTAGTAAAAGACGTCGAAGGCACGGTGGCCCTTCTCGGAGGGGACCTTGAGCAGGCCCCGCAGGGTGTCGATACCACCCTGAGAAAGAGCAATCGAGCCTGCCGTCAGGTTACCGGCCAGGTTCAGCGTCAGCGTGACGCCGAGGGCTGTCTGCAGCGGCGTCGACGGGTTGTAGGGCGTGACGCAGCGGAGGAAGGGCTGGATGGCCTCGAGGGACTTGAAGAGGGACGAGGGGATGTCCAGCGGCAGCGAGGCGAGGAAGGGGTGCAGCACCGACGGTGCAGATGAGTGAAGCGAGCCCAGGATGATGCAGCCGTCCTCGGCACGACGGCGAGCGTGTTCCCACGCACGCATGGCCAGGGCAGGATCAACAGTGCCGCCGGGCTGGCCCTCGGCACCGGGCTGGGTGGCGGTCAGCCATGTGTTGACGACAAGGCTGGTGCCGGCATCGAGATGGTACGGCGAGGAGGAGAGGTAGATGTTATGGATGGCGTTGAGGAGGGTGGTCGTCGAGACTTGGGACGACTGCTGGGCGGCGCCGCGCGGGCCTTCGGAGGCCAGCGAGTACATGGACATGCGGTTCGCCATGGCGGGCAGTTGTCGAGCAGCGGTGCTCGCAGCCGGTTAAGGGGAAAGACACTGGGACGACAAGTCCAGGCCGTGAAGGTGAAGGTTGGATGTAGAAGCGTCAGAAGAAGAGGATGTTGTTCGAAAGCGAGTGACTGAAAAGAAGACGCCGGTGTCGTGAGAGAAAAGTGAGTAGGGAGGTGTCGGGCTCTGTGAAACGCGTCGTGAGGTGAGGAAGGACCACGATGGTGCAGGGCGATCGAACAAATCGGAATTCTCAAAGACGAAAAAAGTAACAAAATAATAAAAAAGTATAGATATTAGCGAGAGGAAGAACGAAGAGGAAAACGGGAGCATCCAAAAAGGGACTCCAAGAAAAGAAAAAAGAAAACAAAAAGAGTCAAAACGACTGGACGAAAGCAACCGCAACAACGAGTGACGACGGTTGGCAAACGAAGTGACAATGGGGGATAGCAGTAGTCGAGGAGGAAGGGAAGAAAAGAAGCAAAGGTGAAAACGAAGATGGTGAGAGTAGCCAGAGGACAGCCAAAGGACAGGCTGCAAGGGAGAAGAGCCACCCGCCGCAGTTCCGTGATGGGGTGGATTATGGGGAAGGCACGACTCAGGGGCCAAGCCAACAAGGAGAAAGACCGCTACAGGCTAGGAAAGAGCTGAGGCAGTGGCGTCTGAGAAACAGCTGCTGCAGCATGAGAGATCCTACAGGCACCTGCAGGACAGGATTTACGGGGGTTTACTCGTAAAATGATACCGCGGGTACGACATAGAGTTGGCAATGGGCATGCCACAGAAGCCAGTATTGTGTGAATCTGAGTGAGCCTTTGCCCGATCGATACGAGCATAAAGTGGTGCCCGTTGGAAACATGAAGCAGGAAAGACGGGCTACAACTGGGCAGGGCAAAACATGGAATCCCCGGTGGCTCTTTCCCTATGAACATCACATCATGAACAGATGTGGACAAAGTCGAGGCAGGCACTTGAGATCTTGACAGCGGACAACGAGGGAAAGAACGATCGAGGCACCAAAACTATCCGGGGCAAGAAAGAGTACGAGAGGGAACCAGAACGAGAGCAAAGAAAACGAGCCAAACAAAACAAGGATTTTTCTCACAGCGCGTTGTGGACACTGCCAGCAATGCGTTCGGCGTGCCCTATAGCGCGTCCAGACCCGCCAGCACATGCCTGTGGTAGGATCCTGCTGGGTGGTGTGTCTTTTGTGTCTATTTTTTGTGTGGATATTTGCTTGTTTACTGTGCACAACAGAAAACAAGGAGAAGCGTTCCAGTTTGCCAGGCAAGAGCGCGATGGCCGTAGTCCCAAATCAGACTAGCGTGATGAGCATCCGGTGCTCTTCAGGGGTGTGAGGGGTAGCGCTTGAGCCTGTCGGGGCCCGTTTATTTTTATTTTTGTGTTTTTGTCGCCTCCTTTTCCTTTCGTCTGGCCATTCCTCCCGGGCCAGCCCACCAGCTGTCCCAAAAAGGCTAGTCTTGAAATGAAAAGGAACAGCGTCCAAAAAATATGCTTGCCATTCTTTATTTTAATTTTCAGCTGATATTTTATGGTTTTAATGCGGTCCCCAGGGCTTGTTTTTTGCTCTATTTTATGGATTTTTCTGTGCTTGTAAAGTGGGCAACGTGGGCAGCATGGGAGACACGCTGTAAATTTTTAGTGAGTGCATTACGGCGAAAGGCTGTTGCCCACTGTCTTTCGGCGCCGAAAGACGCTGCAAAGTCACACAAAGGCACAGAGGCGCGGGCAGGAATTGTGTGGCATTCTGTCGCGTCTCACAAAAAAAGAAACAGAAACAAAAACAAAGACAAACAAAAGATACTCAGAATACTCGACAATATCACTTACGATATACGAAATATGCACTGAAAACTACACAAGATAAAAATAAACAACACCATGCACTCACGAGCCACCAGCAAAGCCGAAAAAGCGCAGACGGACAGCAACGATCGCGCGATGTAACAGAAATACGTCTCTTCGCTCTGGCCACAAACGCAGAGATTTTCCCACGGTTTCTTTATCCCTTTGGTGGCCAGTAACGAATGACGCACCGATCCTCTTCCATTGGCGCCCCAGCCAGACGTTTTGGCTCCCTTTTGCTGACTTCGTAACGAAAAAAAGAGTGGGTGTGGGAGGCCGGCACAAAATACGAGAAAGACGGAGCGGCGATGGGCTGTGACCGTTCTGGAAGACTATCAGGGCCCCACCATCACGAAGTATCGGTTTTAGGTGTGTGTGAGCATATCGTGTCGGGGCGAGTGGGTGAGTGCGAACTTGTGAGCATGCCACAGCCTGTTTTGTATACAGCCTTCTCAATATAAGTATGCGGTGCAGATAAAGCATCCCACGGCCAACACAAACCCCACGGCCATAACCAACTTGCAAAACACGAGAGGCCACCAAAAAAATACTATGCGTGCGTGCATGTGCTTTCGTCTGCATCCTGCACTGGCTGCAGGGCCACGCCTGTTTTTCTGTTGTATTCTGGCTGTTGTGCCAGTGGAGATGCAGGGCGGGCTTGGTCGGGCAGGACAGAAACAACCAAAAACCAGTTTATTGGCTGCAAAAAGCCAGGCACAACCCTTGAAGAATACTATGCAAAGATACATAAAAGCCGGGCAGGAAGCACGTTACATGGTGCTGTGCTATATTGTTTTCACAAGATACGACAGGACAATGAAACGAAAGCACAGGAGACGGCGAATGTTGAGCCGCTCTTGTGAGACAGGCCGATGCACAATATAGTAAATTGGTGTTTACGACCACTCTCGATGTTGATTGAGGGCGGGAAGGCTGGCAGACCGGGCAACAAAAATGGCCCGGCCATTTACTTGGTCGAGAAAAGCCCGTGATAGTGGAAAGATGGAAAGAGTTGGTCAACAATGGTCAATAATCACAAACAGACAAGACACACAAAAAGACAAGATAACAGCACCTTTTTCATGCAACCCTTTAAGCCTCAGCCTGCTTTCACAAGTCTGGTGTTGAAAAAGTCCATACAAGTCCACAGAGAAAGGTGTCGAGCCTACTTCATGATTCGCCGCCCATGCTTATTTTTAGGTACGGCGGGGTTGGAGGCGGATGGCTTTGGCTGGATTTTCGCCGGTCTTTTGGGCCTTTTGGCTGGTCTGGATGGCAAACACGAGCACTTGCCTCAGAGTCTAGTTCTTCCAGACCACAGTGGTGCTCAATGACTTGATCGATGCGTCTCGGCAACGTGCTAGTGGGATTTTGTCCGAAAAGTCCCTGTTTTTCATGTTTCTCGAGTTCTTGGGTCATCGTCCAGAGCATTCGATTTCAGTGGCACTTTTCGCAAAGGCGAATACTCACCAGAAAATCGGGATAACCAACGACAGGGCTACAGTGCCCAGCCCGTTGGAGTCTCACCACGCACACAGGGTTCACGCTCACTTGCTCACTGTTTGCCGTTCCTATTTCCAGAATCGAAGTAAGATACCTCCGTAAATATCCCAGCATCAATGTCTCGAGATCGACACGGCTGCCACAGGTGACCACAGAGCACAAGGCCGCAGGGAGAAGGGGGCTGAGAAACAGCATTCAAAAGGTCGAGACATGACAGGCGTCTCCTTGCGTTGTGAAGCGCCGACTGAGGCGCCAGTGTAAATAGGAGAGGGCGAAACGGTGTGATGGGTTTACTCAGTTTCTGTGCAGTTTGTGATGCTTCATGGACGGCGGCTGAGTGATGTGAAGAAGAGAAAAAGGTCGCTTGCTCTGGTTCACAACCAGACAGTTCGAAACTAACCAGAAGGGGCTTCTGTTTTCGATGACCGACATTGTGGATCAACAACGAGAAAAATAGCTTCTTTCGCCTGCAAAACTGGCAGCGCAAAAAAACATAAAAAGGAGGCGAGCACGAAAAAGAGGACCCAGACGATGCACGCAGGTCCCCCAAAGAAGCCAAGCTTCAGGGGCTTCTTTTTTGTGAACGGTGCTGGAGCTGCAGACGGTTGTACCCCCTGCACAAAATTTTCTCATTGCCTTCTGAGTTCTGGGACGAGCGACTCGATGCTCTGAAAATATGAGATTTGTTCGTCCCTCATATTTCTTTTTCGTGTCTCGCTATATGCTGCAGCCTGTGTCCTTCCCACTTTCTTTTCAGGGGGCAAGAAGCGCCGATGCACACGTTTTTTGTCTTCTTGCGCTGTATGCATGCACTACGAGACTCGATGTTTGATGTTCGATCAGCTTCGGCGTGTTGGCGGCCAGGTACTTTTGGATATTTGGGTCTTTAGGGTTGCGATGATCGTAACAAGACTTTTTTTGACAGACCAGACCAGACCGATCGATAGACACTGGAAATCGGAAGAAAGAAAAGAAAATCCCATGTCATTTGAGCGGCCCGGCAAAGCCAAGAACAAAAAGGAGACCAGAAGGCAGAGAAGCAAAAAGAAAGAGAAGCAAAAAAAAAAAAGGATAGGCAACTCCTCCGGTTCGATGGCAGTCCCCACACCCCCTTTTTTTTCTCCTTCGCAAGATACACAGTTACAAAGCGAAGAAAGGTTATTACGGAGTGCAACTGTCATCACTGTGAGATCAAAATCAAGGGTCAGGGCGTTCGAAAAGTGGTATTCCGTAGGAGAAAATAAAAAGGAAAAGTACTTTTTCTGGGGGTGCCACTCCCGGGTGGCGTCTTTTCTGTGGATGATATTGCGGATGATTTGTGTGGATGCTGGGAAAGGAAACACAAGGCCTTGTGCATCTTGTCCAGGGTTCAACTGTTGACCCAGAACATCCAGGAGCCTCCAGGAACCAATCAATGGCCGCGAAAATTGGCAAAATAGGGGCTGAGGGAGCCGCAGGAAGCAACGCATCAGCCAACGTAAATTACCGGGCCAGAGCGGCGCCACCAGTCGCAAAACCCGAGAGCGACGGCGAACGACTGGAGGACACGAGACTGGGACGTTGCGGGAGGACTGGATGTGCGTCTTGTGTGAAAGAGACGCTGCAGAAGCCACAGGTCATCACGGTGAGAGAGGCTGTTCAGCCGACCTCAGCCTCTGGCGGTGTTATGTCGAGTTCTGATGCGCTGGCCGTTTCCAGAACAGCTGTCGTGGTCTGACAGCGTCTTGGCTCGATCTCGTCTTGATTTTGGGTTTTGCGTCTCCGTACTTACGTCGCAATACTCCTTGCAGCTTCAACGTCTTTCTCAGGTTCTTTCTTCCCTCTTGCACACCGCAAAAGCAAAAGCAAAAGCAACCGCTCAACGTTTTGCTCGGCCTCTTTTCTTCCAACGGCAATCCCCCTTGCGTCCACGGTGTCAAAGTCCCCCTTCCCATGCAGTGGAACTGACAGGCAAAGGAACAGGAAAAAGCACCTCGCGGGGAGAACGACAGAACGAGAGACAACTTGACAAGAGATGAGAAACCTAGCCAGTCCCGCCTGGAAGGATTTGAGATTGCCACGCTAGGAAGAATAGGAACAAGGCCAGGCGATGGAAGCAGATGAGGGCAGGGATAAAGAAGCAAAGGAAGGAAACGGAAATGGGTTCAGAAAAAGAAAAGAAGGATTTCAGAATGGGATACCCAGAAATCAACATGCCGCCGCGTCGCGACTGAGTCCGTTGCGTGCCGTCGTGGCATATCAAAGCCGTGTTTTGTCTTGGCCGGCTGGCATCTTGAAATCTTGAGGGAACGCGCCAGCGTGTCGAGTCTTGCTCTCGGGCGTGTTCACCGTGATGTTTGATTCCTCACTGGATCCCGTATTCGAGATTCAAAGGTCCCTTCCTCACCGAAAATCAACAGGGCGAAACACGCGGTGCAAATAGACGAGACACAAAAGGCAAGGTCAAATGCCACAGCCCGCAAAAAGCAAGCAATTGCAGAAGCACGAAATAGCAAAATAGCAAAATGGAAACAAACAAACCCACGCGTTCTCACTTGCACTCTCACGCCTCATTAATACCCGTCCGTCACAAGATGCGATCTGGCTGGTCGTCTTCGGCAATGCGGAGATGCAGTGAGCTAGCGGGCGATGGAACGGATTAGAATTAATCGAAATTTATCGATTTTATCGATTTTATGTCCCATTTATCTCCTGTTTATTTGTGCCCTGGAAGCTCTCTGCTAGCTCCCTGCAAGCTCCCTGTAAACAACACTTTAAGCACCCGCTAACAGCATCCTTCACGTCCACTATTCTGTCGTATCCAGTCGAGCCAGTATTACCACTGCTGCATGCTAAGCCCAGGCTCGTATCCTCACAATAGCATGGTTCTTTCTGCATGAGGCTGTATTGCCCTGCTGTATCGCCAGCGGCTGTGCCGTGTTTCTGGTCCCCTTTGTTGTCTATTTTTCTCGTAACGCCGCCCGTTTTTCCTGCAGGTCTTCGGTGCCTGTGCCTGGGACGGAACCAAAAACAGGGATACGAGCCTAGCGCGTCGATGCTCCTTTTTTAGGTCTGGATTAAGGCACACCCAAAAAATAGTCAAAATAGTCAAAAATTAGCTGGGAAAATAGGAGATCGCCCTGTTTCTTGCTGTTTTCTGCTGTTTCTTGACTTTCCAAAGTTCGGTTCGCCCGCTTCCACTGGGAAAAGGCGCGTCTGGCTCCTGGTTGACAACTGCCCCAATGTCACCCACAATGCCACCAAAAAGAGCCCGAGTGGTGCTGGACTGACTGAGGATTCGCCTTCTTTCCGCTCTCTCCACCCCTTGCTCCAATATCCAACAGTGACAGTCTGTTGACATGGGTGTGCATTTGACCTACCCACAATGAGGATCAGGCTTTGCTATCCGGCGCCCGCGGCTGGCTGGCAGCTCGTGGGCTGGAAAGTGCAAACACGAGAAAAAAAGATGCAAGAACGGTGGCCACCGCTGAGATGGAAGGAAAGCAGCCCTCGAACCCCAGACCACCCCCTACTTTACAGTACAGGACCCATCGTGTCTGGGCTTTGCCTCTGTGGCCTCGTTCCACACACCCCTATCCCCCGTAATTCTGGTCATTCCGGCGGTCGTGCCTGCTCTTTTTTTGTTTTATTCCTTTTTTTCGTCTTGGCTTGCTGGCTTGCTCTTTCCCTCGCCCTCTCGTCACGTCCTCGCTCGCTCTTGCTGTTTCCACATCCACTCGCTTCCTCCCTTCTTGCCCTCCGCGACCTTTCCATCTTGTGGTCTGTCCTTCGTTACTTCTAATTCTGGTGGCTTGGAGGCTTTTCCATTCGTTGTCCCTTCCCATTTTGATTTTCATAATTGCACTTTCTCCATTTTGTTTGTTTTTTGTGTTTTTGGTTCCTTCCCCCCTCTCAGCCCCCTAACTCCTCTCATCGTCACTCGTTTCGCGATAGAGAGAGAGAACTGCCTCTTTTTTTTCAGCCGTTGCCCAAATCACCACGCTCGCTTTCTCGCCTGCTCGAACACCTGCCAGCAGTGCAACCCAAACATCGTCACTCTCTCCCTCCGGAGACCGAAAAACGACACGACGAACAACGACGACTCGGCTCTAGAACTCAGAGATACACCAGATACACGAACGTCTCTCTTCCGGTTTCTTCTTTTCTCCACGCTCGCTTCGTCTCATCACTCTCGCTTCATCTTCGCTTCTTCCTCGAGTTTTTTTGCTTCCATCACGACTCGCTTTGATTCCCCTGACCTTTCCGTGAATCCCTGGCCTCGTCGGCCGCCACACTTCGCGCCAACATGGCCCTCAACCTCCCTCCGCTCGGCGGCGGCGCCGGTGGTGCTCACACACAGCCTTCGCTGCCCTCGCTGCCGGCCCATCTCCAGTCCGACACGCACCTGACGGCCCACCTCGCCAGCCGCTTCCACGTCTCGCTGCCCACCGCCCGGCTGTCGTCCCATGCCCTCATCTCCCTAAACACATACTCCTCGTCCGCCAAGGGCGTCGATGGCGGCAAGGAGGGCAGCGCCATGGCTGAGGCCGAGGACATGGCCGACCGCGCCTTCCTCCGTCTCGGCCACCGCTCAGAGAACCAGGCCATCCTCTTCTTGTACGTTACGCGTTTGCATGGAATGTTCCGTGTTTCATTGCGTTTGCTCATACTAACTTTGCTTCTCCAGGGGTGAATCTGGCTCTGGCAAGACCACCATCCGCGCCCACCTGCTCGCGGCCCTCCTCAACAAGTCCTCGACGCCGCTGTCGAACAAGGTCTCGCTGGCCGCCTACGTCTTCGACTCGCTCACAACCACAAAAACCGCAACCACGCCCACAGCCTCCAAGGCCGGTCTCTTTTACGAGCTGCAGTATGACACGGCATCGTCCACGGCGCCGCTTCTGCTCGGTGCCAAGCTCCTGGACCATCGTCTGGAGCGCAGCCGGATAGCGGATGTCCCCACCGGCGAACGTAACTTCCACATCCTGTACTACCTGATGGCTGGCACCAGTGCCGCTGAGAAGACCCATCTGGGCTTCGACGAGCCCCATGCCGGCAGCCAGCGCCGCTGGAAGTACCTGGGCCACCCTACGCAGCTCAAGGTCGGCATCAACGACGCCGAGGGCTTCCAGCTGTTCAAGACGGCCCTCCGCAAGCTCGAGTTCCCCCGCAGCGAGATTGCCGAGATCTGCCAGGTCCTTGCCAGCATTTTGCACATTGGCCAGCTCGAGTTTGAGAGCACAAACGACACTACCCCGACGGCCGACGACAGCGGAGGCTTCTCACACGAGGGTGGCCAGACCGTCATCAGCGTCAAGAACAAGGAGGTTCTGTCCATCATCGCCGCCTTCCTTGGTGTCAGCGCCGCAGACCTGCAGACTACTCTGGGTTACAAGACCAAGATGATCCACAAGGAGCGCGTCACGGTCATGCTCGACCCTGCTGGTGCTCGTAGCAACGCCGACGAGCTTGCCCGTACTCTGTACTCGCTGCTCGTGGCCTACGTTATCGAGACCATCAACCAGAAGCTGTGTGCTGCCGAGGATGCCATTGCCAACACCGTGTCGATCATTGACTTCCCCGGCTTCTCGCAGCAGTCGTCCACTGGCTCGGCCCTGGACCAGCTGCTTAACAACGCTGCCACCGAGTCTCTGTACAACATGACCCTCCAGAACTTCTTCGACCGCAAGGCCGATCTGCTGGAGAGCGAGGAGGTCAGCGTTGCTGCCACCAGCTACTTTGACAACTCCGATGCCGTCAAGGGTCTGCTGAAGCCCGGCAACGGTCTGCTCAGCATCCTCGACGACCAGACCCGTCGCCACCGCACCGACATGCAGCTGCTGGAGAGCTTCCGCAAGCGCTTCGAGGGCAAGAACCCTGCCATCGCTGTCAGCTCGGCCACTGCCAAGCTGCCTGGCAGCAACTTCATGTCGGAGAACATGGCTGCCTCCTTCACCGTTAAGCACTTTGCCGGTGAGGTCGAGTACCCGGTCAAGGGTCTTGTCGAGGAGAACGGCGAGGTCATCTCGGGTGATCTGCTGAACCTCATCAACTCCACCAAGAGCGAGTTTGTCGCCCGCCTCTTTGGTCAGGAGGCCCTGCAGACCATTGTCCACCCCCAGGAGCGGTCGACCGTCATGCAGGCCTCGGTCAGCTCCAAGCCCATGCGTGCGCCCAGTGTCATGTCCCGCAAGGGTGGCCGCGCTGCCGCTCGTCGCCGCCAGGAGACGATTCAGCGCAAGGAGTCCCTCGAGGACATTGCTAGCGACGCTGGTGGCGGTACTTCCGCCGCCGGCGACGGTCGCCGTGCGACATCTTCCAAGGCGTCTGAGCAGGGTGCCTCGGGCCAGTTCCTCACGTCTCTGGACAACGTCACCAAGTCGTTCAACGCTCCCAACACAAATGCCTACTTTGTGTTCTGTTTGAAGCCCAACGACCGCCGCATTGCCAACCAGTTTGACAGCAAGTGCGTGCGCACACAGATCCAGACTTTCGGTATCGCCGAGATCAGCCAGCGCCTGCGCTCTGCTGACTTCAGCTTGTTCCTGCCCTTTGGCGAGTTCCTTGGTCTCACGGATGCCGAGACCCTCCTGGTTGGCAGTGAGCGTGAAAAGGTCGAGTCTGTCGTTGAGGAAAAGCGGTGGCCGAGCAACGAGATCCAGATTGGTGCCACTGGTGTCTTCCTCAGCGAGCGGTGCTGGATGGAGATCTCCCACTTTGGCGACGCTGCCTCGCAGTCCGCTCGTTACGGCGTTCCCTCGGATGGCGGATACGGTAGTGCGACACCTCTCGACCCCTTCCTTGCCTCCAAGGAGCGCCTCGTCCTTAACTCCAACACGCCGTCTGCAGCCGGTATCAGCGACAAGGCTCGTGCCGGCTACTTTGGCAGCAACGATGTCGATGCCCGCTCTGAAGCCGGTGTCTCCGCCTTTGGTGCCGGCGACATGTTCCAGAACCTCGACACGCGTGAGCAGATGGCCGAGCGTGGTAACGAAAAGGCCATGGTGGAGGTCGAAGAGTACCGTGACTCGTCCAAGCGTAAGCGTTGGGTCTTCATTGTGTACCTGCTCACCTTCTTCATCCCCGACTTCATGATCCGCTTCATTGGTCGCATGCCCCGCAAGGATGTCCGCATGGCATGGCGTGAAAAGCTGGCCATCAACATCATCATCTGGTTCAGCTGTGCTTTCTGTGCCTTCTTCCTGGTCGGCTTCCCCCGTCTTATCTGCCCTACTCAGCACGTGTACAGCGCTGCTGAGCTGTCGGCCAAAAACGGCAAGGACGGTGCCTCGTCTTTCGTTGCCATCCGCGGTCAGGTCTTTGACCTGGGCTCCTTTGTCCCTCACCACTACCCCTCGTACCTCCCGTCCAAGATGCTCACGCAGTATGCTGGTGAGGACATCACTGCCCTGTTCCCCGTCCAGGTCTCTGCTCTGTGCCAGGGCACGACCGATGCCGGCATCAACCCTGAGGTCACGCTCGACTTCAAGTCCACCAACACCAGCGGCTCCGTCACCACGATCAGCAACACCGACCTGAACGCTGGCTACCATGACTTCCGCTACTTCAAGAACGACTCGCGTCCTGACTGGTTCTCTGAGATGATGATCATGATGCGCGCCAGCTACAAGAAGGGCAACATCGGCTACACTTCGAGCTACGTCAACAAGCTGGCCAGCGGTGGCAAGTCTGTCGCCATCCTCAACGGCCGCATCTACGATATGACCAACTACATTGCCAACGGCCGTCAGCTCGTTGCTCCTGCCGGCGAAGAGGTCACCGGTACAAGCGACGATGTCAACTTCATGGACCAGCTTGTTGTCGATCTCTTCCAGCAGAAGGCCGGTGACGACGTGACCAAGTACTGGAATGCCCTGGCTCTGACCTCGACTGAGAAGTCCCGCATGATGCTCTGCCTGGACAACCTGTTCTACCAGGGCGACGTTGATACCAGAAACTCGCCCCGCTGTCTGTTCGCCGAGTACTTTGTCCTTGCCATTTCCATTCTGCTCGCCTCCGTCATCGGGTTCAAGTTCCTGGCTGCTCTGCAATTCGGCACCAAGAACATGCCCGAGAACCTCGACAAGTTCGTCATGTGCCAGATCCCTGCCTACACCGAAGACGAGGATTCTCTGCGCCGTGCTATCGACTCCGTGGCCCGCATGCGCTACGATGACAAGCGCAAGCTGCTCGTCATTATCTGCGACGGTATGATTATCGGCCAGGGCAACGATCGCCCGACGCCTCGCATTGTCCTGGACATTCTCGGTGTCTCGGAGACCGTCGACCCTGAGCCGCTCAGCTTCGAGTCGCTCGGCGAGGGTCTCAAGCAGCACAACATGGGCAAGGTCTACTCCGGTCTGTATGAGGTGCAGGGTCACATTGTGCCCTTCATGGTCATCGTCAAGGTCGGCAAGCCGTCTGAGGTGTCTCGTCCTGGTAACCGTGGCAAGCGTGACTCGCAGATGATCCTGATGCGCTTCCTCAACCGCGTTCACTACAACCTGGCCATGAGCCCTCTTGAGCTCGAAATGTACCATCAAATCCGCAACATCATTGGTGTGAACCCCACATTCTATGAGTTCTTGCTCCAGATTGATGCCGATACGGTCGTTGCCCCTGACTCTGGTACTCGCTTCGTCTCTGCCTTCCTGGACGACACGCGTCTGATTGCTGTGTGCGGTGAGACGGCTCTTACCAACGCCAAGGCCTCGTTTGTCACCATGATTCAGGTCTACGAGTACTACATTTCGCACAACTTGTCCAAGGCCTTCGAGTCGCTCTTCGGTTCCGTCACCTGTTTGCCCGGTTGTTTCTCCATGTACCGCATCCGCGCCGCCGAGACAGGCAAGCCTCTTTTCGTTTCTCGCGAGATTGTGGACAACTACTCGACCATCCGTGTTGATACTCTGCACATGAAGAACCTGCTGCATCTTGGTGAGGATCGTTTCCTGACGACGCTGCTCCTCAAGCATCACAGCAAGTACAAGACCAAGTACATCAACCGTGCGCACGCCTGGACCATTGCCCCTGACTCGTGGAAGGTCTTTTTGTCTCAGCGTCGTCGCTGGATCAACTCGACTGTGCACAACCTGATGGAACTGATGCCCATGGCCCAGCTCTGTGGTTTCTGCTGTTTCTCTATGCGTTTCATTGTCCTGGTCGATCTGCTGTCCACTGTCATTCAGCCCGTCACCATTGCCTACATTGTCTACCTGATTGTTCTTGTCGCCACCAAGGGAACTGTCGTGCCCATCACGGCGTTTATCTTGCTCGGTGTTGTTTACGGTCTGCAAGCCATCATCTTCATCCTGCACCGCAAGTGGGAGATGATTGGCTGGATGATCATGTACGTTCTCGCCGTTCCCATCTTCAGTTTCGCTCTGCCCCTGTACTCCTTCTGGCACATGGACGACTTCAACTGGGGTAACACCCGTGTGGTGGCTGGCGAGAAGGGCAAGAAGGTTGTCATTTCCGACGAGGGCAAGTTCGACCCCGCCTCGATCCCGCGCAAGAAGTGGGAGGAGTACCAGGGCGAGCTCTGGGATGCCCAGACGGCCCGCGACGATGCCCACTCGGAGATCTCGGGCTACTCGTACGCCACCAAGCCCAACATGGGCGGCCCTGGCGGAGTCAACGTGGCTGTCTCTGAGTACGGCTACCCGTCGCGTCCTGGCTCGACGACCGGCTACCCCATGTACGACAAGTCTGCGCCGCCGATGCCCAACATGGGTGCCATGAGCCGCATGAGCCTTATGAGCGAGCAGCCCGGCAACCGGATGAGCCAGTTTGGCGGCAGCCAGTTCCTGGGCGGCGGCGAGGTGGAGATGGCCAACCTTGTGGGCATGCCGAGCGACGATGCTCTGCTTGCGGAGATCCGCGAGATCCTGCGGACGGCGGATCTGATGACGGTGACCAAGAAGGGCATCAAGCAGGAGCTTGAGCGTCGCTTCAACGTCAACCTCGACCCGCGCCGTGCCTATATCAACAGCGGTATGTTATCACTCCTTGGAATGATGCAATATTTGTGAGAATATCTACTAACTCCTCTCTAGCAACCGAGGCACTTCTTTCTGGCCAGTTGTAAAAGGGTGTTCGCACCTCTTTTCCTTTCGTACGACACATTTTTTCCAACATATTTTGATATCTAATAACCATTTAACTGCCTCTCGTTTTCATTTTCTTCTCTATTTCCTTTTTTTTCACCTACTTTTTACTTTTTTCTGCATATCTCCGGGGTACGGGAAGACAGTCAGGGAATTCTATGCGCTTATTTTTTTGCTTTTTCTTTTTTGTCATACAAAAATGCTACTCTGCAGCAACAGCTTGTCATTTTCTTTATATGTCTATTTGTTTCTTTGTTTGTTTCTTATTTATCTGGAGAATTTTGCTGGGAGCGAAAAGAGCAGGAAAGTAGTTTCGTCCAGAACTACTTCTTATCCATGCTTCAAACTATATTCTTGTATACATCTTCATGTCATGTTTTTCTTATTTGTCTTTTTGTGTTTAGCTTTGCGTCTTTTGAGTGTCTCTTTCTGGCGCGTTTATTTGCAAGCATATCTTTGCCTTTTTACAATAATTTCTTCTCTCATCTTTCCTTCCTAATAGTTTGCATGATGTTTTGATGATATTGGCATTCGTTTTCTTTATTCGTATCACGAAGCAGAGCAATAATTTATATCGCAACTATTCATATCATAGTAATGCTAAACATTGTCTTCCTGCATGTTCCTGTAAATTTTATGGCACACCAAGTAAATTGAAAAATAAATGTTAAAAAAATAAATTATGCAAAATTCCGAGAACTTAATCCAAAATTAATCCCAAGATAAATAAAAAATAAACACGGCTATCAGTCACTTTTGACAATCATCTACAACTTGCCGGCAGCGCGGACAGCGGCCACCTCCTGGTCGAGCGGCAGGATATCGGGGACAGGGCCGAGCGGGGCAATGCTAAAGGGGTTGATCTGGGTGTGGCTCTTGGTGTAGTGGTTCTTGATGTGCAGGAAATCGGTCGAGTCCTTGTAGGCCGGGTGGTTCCAGTAGAGCTCGCGCATCCACTTGTGCAGGGCCGGGAAGCCCGAGCGGATGTCGGCAATGTTGCACTTGAAGTGCTGGACGTAGACGGGGTCGAAGCGGATAATGGTGACGAAGAGGCGGATGTCGACCTCGGTCATGGTCTCGCCGAACCAGTAGGGGCCTTTACCGTTGGCGGCGTTCTCGGCCAGGTGCTTCTCGGCACGGTCGAGAGCCTCAAAGAGGGCGACGACGTTGCGCTCGTAGGCGGCCTGCTTGGTGGCGAAGCCGCTCTTGTAGACGCCGTTGTTGATGAGGTCGTACTGCCAGACGTGGGCCTCCTCGATCTCCTTGCGCAGCGCCTCAGGATACAAATCGATCTTCTGGTACTCGGGGGCGATCATGTCGTTGAAAGCCGAGCCAAACATGCGCAGGATCTCGCTGCTCTCGTTGTTGACAATCGTGCGCGTCTTCTTGTCAAAGAGCACGGGGACCGTGATTCTCCCAGTATAGTTGGGGTTGGCCAGCATGTAGACTTCGCGCAGGAGCTTAAAGTTCTCGTGACCCGGGAGCGGATCGGGCACAACGGCCACGCCGGGCGCGTCCGTGTCCTCCTTGGTCACAAACCGCCAGCCCTCGCTGCCCAGGTGCCAGTGCACAACCGACATGGACACGATGTCTTCCAAGCCCTTGAGCTTGCGCGCAATCAGCGCGCGCGTCGCCCAGGGACAGGCGTAACTGACGTACAGGTGGTAGCGGTCCTTTTCGGCGGGGAACTGGACAGTGCCTGACTCGTCGGCCTGGCCGATCCAGTCGCGGAACGAGCTGACCTGGCGCTTGAACTCGCCAGTGTTGTCCTTGGGGTCGACCCAGTCGGTGACCTTGAAGCCGCGGGCGGTCTAGGTGCGCGGGTGTGTTAGTTAATGAATCAAAATGGGCGCAGATATTATATGTAGGGCGCTGAAAGGTCAGCTTACCATTTTGGTTGGTGTCGGGGAGGCGAGGGTTGTGGAAGGGTGCAGGTTGAGGTGGTTGCGGGCGGTCGTGCTGATGAGCCGTGCAGCAGGGATGATTCTAGGTGTAGCTGAAGCTGTTGCGATAGAAAGAAGTGGCGATGAAGATGACGATGTCAAACGAAAAGCTCTGGAAGCTGTTGTGGCAGTGGTGATACCAGAACGCACAATCGGCGAGCGGGGGAGAGCAGCGAGCATTGGTTGGTTATATAGGAAGTAGATGGTGGGATGAAAGAAGTAGGGTAGGGCGTGGGAGTTCTAGAAAAGAAAAGCGTGGGATGGAAAGAATGGACGAGAAGGCGAAGGCGATAAATTGGATTAGGTATCGCGGGCCAGAAGTATGGCAAATCAAATGCAGAAATTGGTAGGTCACACACGTTTTATGCTTGGTTGGCTCGTTGGTTCGAGGGAAGGTGCGGGTTGCATTCGGGGGAAGCTACGATCGGGAAGCTTCTTTCTTCTTTCCCTTCCTTCTTTTCTTAAACTGCATCCCCCTCTTTTTGATACGGCGTCCCAATGCGGATCGTTTACGATGTACTCCTGCCCCCATCGTGTATGCTTTCTCATTCTTACATGAGCCTATACCAGGCATACAGAGGGGAACAGCTTCCCCTCAATCCGCAATTGCTGCTCGTGTTTTCCTTTTTCCTCTTTGTCGGTCTTCTCACCAGTATCAAAGGATATCTAAGCTGAAAGGTGGACAAAACGACGCTATCGTGTTAGTGCTCTTTTTGTCAGAGGGGCTTTTCTGCTTGTAAAGCTTTACGTTGTGCTATGGAGAGCTTGACAAAGCGTGACGTAAATAGCCAAGCTAAAGTGGCAAGCAGCACCCGTAAGACAAAACAGACGAAAGACCACAAAGACCCCGCAGTTCTCGGCCCAGCAGTCTGCATGAAAATCAGTCAGCAACGCGCCTTTGAGCAGCTGCTGAGCAACCATGCAGGACTTGCAACGGGCAGCGGGTTTACTGTCTACTGGCTGCCCTCGAGTACTTTTGGTTTGTCATCACACCCATAGTGGCAACGGTCGAGTCTAAAGAGAGGCGCGCTCCTGGATCACGTTGTTTACAGAACCTTTATTCAGGCACACGCTTCGTGAGAGTGAGACAAATTTATTACCAAAGCAGTAATTTATTCATAGTCAAGCATGGAATCAAATCAGTTACAAACTGCGTGATGCTATTATCTATTGCAACGGTTGCATCCAGGCTTCGGAATAAGGCCTGGTGCATGACAGTGTATTGTACCATTTACCTAATTCGTCAACTCTTCTGCCGGGCGGGATGTCGAGATCTGTAGGTCTCGTATAATTATGAAAGCCGAAAGGAAGGAAACAAATTGCCCACCCATGAACAACTGACACGTCAAACAAGCAGGAAAAGAGAACAAACGAAAAGGAGCAGTAAAAGTTAATGAGCAGTGTTATCATGGTTGTTGAAGAGTGAGATGAAAGAAAAGAACAAAGCATGAAAAGGGCATGCAAGCATGCAATGAATGTAAAAAGGTAAAGAACGCAATGGTACACCTTGAGATGTTGCAGAAAATACAGCAAGTCTCTGATCTAATAATCGTCCTAGCCGGCCGAGACTATGGCCTTATCCCTATGCCTTGTTTCGTTGACACCTTTGATCTACCGCACCTTGACCTTGATGTACGGCACCTCAACGTCCTCCTCGTTGAGGTCCTCCACAACGACCTCAAAGATCACCTCCTTCTGGTGCTCCGGGATCGGCTTGCGCGAGATCGTCTCCACAAGCTTGCTCAGCTTCAAGCCGTATCTGTCCTTGAGCTTGCTAGGCGGGAAGAATGAGGCATAGAGCAGACTGACGCCCGAGCTCAGCATCGAGATCGTGAGGCCGCGGCCCGAGAAGTCGTCAAGCAGCTCCTGCAGCGTGAAGTCGGGCACCTCGAACCGGTCCCAGATCTTGTCCAGCGTCACCTTGCCGTTGGGGCCCTGGTACTCCACCTTGGGGCTGGCAATCGGCTCGCTGAAGCCGAAGAACGGCAGCGCCAGGTTGATGAAGCCGTTCTTGTACTTTTCGAGGTCCGTCTTGCCGTCGAGCACCTTGTACAGCTCCATCATAACGAGACCTGTCACCAGCGCCGTCGTCGTCGCGATGGCGGGGATGATCTTGCCGGCAATGAACTTGGTCCGGTGGCGGTCGGCCGTCTCGATCTTGTAGTTCTCCGCGCGCAGGTTGCTGGCAGCCGTGATAAAGTCAATGTGGAAGTTGGTGTCGTCGTCCTTCTCAAACTCCACCGGCGTCAGCTTGAAACCAGCCAGCGAGCTTGGCGACGGGATCGTCTTGATCAGCTCGCTGACCTCGTTCTCGTCGTCAAAGGAGCTGCCACCTGCATTCGGGTCCTGTAGATAATCGTTAGTATACAGTAAAGAGTTACTTGTCTTCTGTGTCTCATAACTTACGGGGTCCTTGTCGTCAGCCTGGATCTTGACACCCTCGGCGGGCGAGAAGTCAGGCACGATCACGTTCTCAAGAGCCGTCAGATACTCGCTCTTGTCCTTGCCCTGCACGTTGATGTTGTAGTTGAAAGCGTGCAGGTTGGTGGCCGCCACCAGGAACGAGAAGTGCGTAGGGTTCGTGGCGTCAAACTTGACCGGATCCGGAGCACGCTTGGGGCCGGACCAGAAGGGAGTGCCCGACGACGTCAACGAGTCCTTGGGGAAGTTGTACAGCAGCTGCTGGATGGCGTTGTTGTACTGCTTCTCGAACAGCATCCGCGCCCAGCTAACGCAGTCCTCAAAGGTCAGCGCCCGCTCGTTCTTCAGGTAGTCGCGCAGCGTCTCCAGAGTCGCAACCTCGTTGCCGGCCTGCTTCAGCGAGGTCTCAACAAAGTTGGGCTGCGTCAGGTACAGGTTGACCGTCTCAGCCGACTTGACAAAGTTGGTGTCGAACAGCTCCCGCGCCCACGCGATCGTGTGCTCGATCTTGTTGGGGAAACTGCGCAGCGTGCACATCGGGAACGATTGCTCTGGGGGATCTTGCGACGAAGAGTACGACTCCGTCAGGTTCGGCAGCACAACCTGCGTGTTGCCCTTCGTGCCCAGGGTACCACTTTCGAGCAGAGGCTTGTGGAAGAAAATGCAGCGGCGGTCGACGTATGTGCGTGCCTCCACGTTGTCCAGCGCGTTCGTGACACCATCCAGGCGCTCCCAGAACTCCTCGTTGAAAATGTTCTCGGTCTCGGGGCTGACACGGTCGCGGAGGCACTCAATATGGCCCTCCAGATCGGGGTTCATGGCTTGCACCACTCTGGCGGCAGTGACACTCTTCATCTGGCCAACATCCTTGGGGCGGAAGAGGAATTGACGGTTGAGGTTGCTCTTCTCGATCGAGTCCATGTCCGTGACGTAGATCTTACCCTTGGGGCCAGAGCCGAGACCAATCATGGCCCAGTTCTTCAGCATCTCGCAACCAATGGCACCTGCACCGACCAGGAACTCCTTGATGTTGGAGACGTGCTCCTGGTACTGGGTACCGAAAACGGCAATCTGGCCATCGTAGCGCGAGCCAATGGGCTTGCACAGCTCCTCGGACCGCTCAAACTTCTCGGGAAGCGACTCGAGCGAGTCAAAGTAGAACCACTGCGTCACCGGGTTGAATTTGCCCGAGACAGCCTTGAGGACCTCCTGCGCAACGATACCACCAAAGAAGGCAGCCATCGGGTTCAGGTCACCCGTGGCCTGGAAACTGAGCTCGGTCAGGAGCTTCTCGTCAATCTCGACTTCGATACCCTCCGCCTTGGCGAATTCGCGGGCCGAGGCAACAAGAACGACGGCATCCTCCTTCTTTTGGGGGATCGGCAGCCGGCCGTGGGTCTGGGCAAAAGCGTGCAGGGCCTGGAATCCAATGTGCAGCTGCTGAGGGCGGTCGAACTTTGCGAAATCGGACATGACGAACTCGGGCTCCTTGAGCGCAACGGACAGCTTCTTGAAGTCGAGGAACTTGGGCATCTTGACCTGCTGGTACAGGCCGCCGCGCTTGTACTTGCCAAGGCCGGAGACATCGCCAATCGAGAAAGTGTAAGGGCCCTTGACGGTAATCTTGCGCGGCTCGCAGCCGTTCAGGGCCTCCATGCCCTCAATCTCGGTGAAGGTGACATAGTCGCCATCCTCAAGGCCGTGCCGGGTCTCGTCCAGAGCGGACACCAGGCCCTCCTCGTCAATGTCGGCGACAATGCCGTTGAGCGGGTTCTCACCGGTCGAGTCGATGACGGTAAACTTCTCGCCAAAATCGCAGAACAGAGAGCCGAACAGGCCGAATGTGTCTGCAATAATGACGTAGATGCCCTTCTCGTGGCAGTAATCGGCGACGGCAAGCTGGGTGTGGAGTGGGACGCCGGTCAAGACGACGACTTGGTAGCTGTCGAACTGGGAAAGGTTTTCGCCGAGGTTGGCCGACTCGTGGATGCGGACGGGGGTGTAGGCATTGAGCTCGGCGACGCGGGGCGCTGTGACCTGGTCGCGCGGCTTACCAATGTCGTCGATGTGGAGGAAGAACTGGGAAGAGAGGTCGGCAATGGCGACTGGGGCGGGGTCGTGGAGGGTGAGGCTCTTGACGCCGGCCAAGGCAATGTTCTTTGCAATCTCGACACCAAGGCCCTTGAGACCAACAATCAGGACATTCGAAGAGCCCATGCGCTTCATGGCCTCGTGGCCCAGCACGTAGAGCTGGCGACTGTAGAGGGACTCATCGATCTCGGTGCTACCAACAACAGACTCGTCGACCTGCATCCTGGTGACCAGGTCGACCTCGGGCAGCTTCGTATCCTGCAGTAGCACACGCACACATTAGTAAAGGAGATCTCAAAAAGCTATGCGATCCAATGGTAGCGAAAGGGGCAGGAGAGAGTAGGGCGAGGCCAGCAACGTACAGTCATTTTGCGTCTGAGGGAATCAGGCAAGCTGCCGTTTGAGAGGGTTCGCTTCCCCAGTTTGAAGACAAGTTCGGGATGTATCTGCCTCGTGGAGCAGGTACAAGCTGCAAAAGACTCGGGGATGTGAAAAGAAGGGGGAGGAGAGAGGAGCGGGATCGAAGGGTGAAAGGTGTTCTTTTGAGAGGTAGTTGAGGTTGAAGATGAAGAAGAGAAGTGGAAGAGAGAAAGAGAGAGCTCAAACCCCACTCAAAACAGAAACGTCGGCCTTTTGGACAGGCGTATCGTGCTTAATATGCGGGGTCCCTGCCTGGGCTAGGTTGTAATACAGGCGAAGATTGGAGGTCTCTGGTGGTTGTTTGGCTGTAGTGAAGGTGATGCGAAAGTTGGATGCGCGAGTGAAGATTGAAGAGATGAGAAAGTTGAGTCAAAGGGAAATTCGCGGGACAGGAGATGGTAGTTTCGGATAGGAGAGGGAGTAAGAAGGAGGTGGGCGAGCTTTATTTGTTATTCTGCTCTTTCCCAATTATTCATCTGGCCGATTTCTAAGAAGTCGCCTGCCACTCTGCCTGGACCAAAAATAACACTCTTACGCCCTGCGACAACAGACACACACATACACTTTGAAAAGCATGAATAGAGAAGGACAGCCTGGTCGCTCTTTCTTTGTCAATGCGAAACAGAGATCTCTACTTGGGAAGGCAGGAGAGGCTTGGTGGTCATGGGCCTCATCTGGGCAGGCACGCAAGGCGCAAAAGGGGAAAGTGAAGCAGAGAAGCGGCCAAACAATCAAATAGGCAGGAACAAGCCTTAACAAGTGAAAGCCCGGTCAACTGCCAACTTGCGCTTTGGAACGCCTTCAGAACGTGTAAAAGTCCTAGCAAGCTAGAAATAACAGCGTGTCCCTGAACCGATCTGTGACGCGAAGAAGAACGAGTCAAACGGCGTGTTGGATGGTGGTGTCCCGCCACCTTTGCCCAGCTGTCCAAAACCGTCCAGTTTCGCCAGTGTCCAGCGCACTGTTCCGCCTAAAAAAACAGCCCCGCCGATTTTCGTAGTTTCCTTGTGTTTCCATCGCGGCAACCAGCCAAGGCATTCCGCAGGCCATTGGACGGCGGGCTCTCGTCGGGCCTGCCTGGGACACCGTCATGATTACTATTAGTGGGCACTTGGACAGGCGCCCCACTTTATGCCTAGAAATGCCAAAATGCCTGGGAGCTCGCCGCCGGGCAGAACAAAGAGCAAAGCGCAAAGAACACAAAGTCCGTTTCTCGACGGTCCGATTCTTTTGAAGAAAAAGAGGCTCAGAGGCTCCTGTCAAGTTGCGGTTGTGGCACACACCACCGGGACGGTTGGCCATGCTTTTACGGAGAAATCGGGCGGCGAAACGAACTGCGCTCTCCAGGCAGATGATGCGCTTCTCAGGCAGATTACCGAGTATGAATTAATGCGCAGACAACGCATACAACCCTCCTTCCTCCTTGCGCGCACTTCGAAGCCAACCCTTTCCTAGACATTAAGGCTCAAACTCGACCTCACTGCAGGCTGGCAAAGGCAATAAATAGAACGATAACGGGAGGCCGTCTTTGAGTCACCAGAACATAACGCAGTTTTTGAGAACACAACCACGTGAATAGAGTCACTTGCATATGTCATCGACGTCGATAACAAGCAAAGAAGCAAGGGCAACACTTTGGTATTGGGGGCAAGGCCGATTTACTGGCCGCCGATTCAACATCCGAACCTGGGGAACAGTCGCGCGTATGGCGTGTCCTATGAAATCAAAAATAAAAAATGTAAATCCAGAGAGCGAAGGGGTCGGTGTTCTACCGCCCTTCATCTCCCTTCTCCGTGCCGTCTAAGCACCCATTTGTGCTGTTAATGTAGAAGATTTTTATCGTGTAAATCGATGCGATATTTTTTGGGGTATTTTTGTATTTTTTTTTCTTTGTTAGCCCTGTCGGTTTGATCCAACCAAATCGCTTAGTTGATCTTCTTAAGCTCAACGTCGCTGGAGTGTGTTAGCAGAGGTCAATACCGATGGTAGATACAGGTTGCACGTAAGACGTAAGGCTCAACATACAAGATGAGGTCCGAGTTGGGGGGAATGTGGCCGGGGAAGCCGCGGGCGCCGTAGCCGTAGTCGCTGGTGATGTCGAGGGTGGCCTTCTCGCCAACCTTCATCTGGACGACACCCTCGTCCCAGCCCTTGATGACCTGGCCAACGCCAATGGCGGTGACAAAGTCACCGCGGCCGACGGAGCTGTCGAACTGGTTGCCCTTGTTGTTGGGCTTGGAGGTGTCCTTGAGGAAGCCGGTGTACTCAATGGTAACACGGTCGCCGACCTTGGGCTGGGCGCCGGTGCCCTCCTGGTGCGTGGTCTTGGTAACAGCCATTTTGAAAGCGGTAGAGTGGAAGAAGCTGGTGTTGTTGCGACGGACGAGGTTAGCGGGAGCTGTCAGGGAGGTAAATGTGCGAGCGAGTCGAAGAGGTGCCATTGAGAGGATGGGAGAGGAAAGAAGAAAAAGGAAGAAGAAAGAAAAGAAGTAGGAGAGGGAAAATCGGGTCTTTAAAAGCTAGATGGGGGAGGTGTGGAAAGCTCTGCGTTTTATAGGAGGGGCAGAGCTCTTTCTTTGATTTTGGGGCTGTTTCTCTATGGGGCTACTTTAGGAATGGGTGAGGGGAGCTTAGTCGGGGTGCTCGGGGCGACGGTGAGCAAAGCAATTGGATGGTAGACAGAGGGGTGGAATAAAGAAGAATGACAAAATGGCAGAATGGAGACGGACTGGGGCCAGGATCCAGGGCAAACGAAAGCCAGGTACAAAGCCAAAACCCACGAGCATGTACAGACAGGTACAGATCAGGTACAGTCCAAGCTGCCGGGAGAACTTAAAAGACTTACAGAGGAAAGAGTGAGGCGAGAAAGTCTGCTTTTTGACGGGAGGGGAAGCTTGGAAAATGATTTGTTTTCTGCGTTGCAGTTGAAGAAAGAGAAAAGAGGGACTAGCTCGGGGGGGAGGGGAGGAACGGAAGGGGGGGCGGACGGAGTATTTATTTTCGAAAATACGCGGCCGTTGTCAACGGAGCAGTCCCTGTTGAGACAAGGCAGGAACGACAGGAGCGACAGGAGCGACAGGACAGATGGGGACAAGATGGGAAAGCGGGAAAAGCTGGTTGACAAAGCGGCAGGGCCAAGCTCTCCCAGTGTCCCAGATGTCCCAAGGAGGGAATGAGCGGATGAGCAATGTACACAAGAAGACAGGATGAGCAAGGAAGGTACAACTGTCTCTCCGTGTACAGGCACCGAAAGCGCGGAAGCTACAAAGTATCTTACAGAAAATACAGAACACAGAAAGGTGACAAAGTACATACAGGGGAGGTCGATCCATGCGTACGAAATAGTGCAAGATGGCACTCTTTTTGTCTTCCAACTGTAAGTGACCTTGCTGCAACAGGGTACGTAACCGAGGACAGGCGGAGTGAGAAGTGGGTACCAGGAAAGAGGAGCCGGTGCCATGAAGGCGGCGAGGACAGTATGTCTACAACAGATGTCACAAAGGTCGACGCGAATATGTACTGAGGCATCTCCTTTGCTACTTCCCCCAAGCTTGCAGAGCTTGGTTGGGGCGCGGAGATGTACTTGCAGGGGGGGGGGGGGGGGGGGGGGGGGGCGGGGCGCAAGTGTCATTCAAGCGAAAAAAAAAAAAAAAAAAAAAAAAAATAAAACGGTCCACGCAAAGAGAAAACCAA